>JAQFZB010000590.1:0-12476 GCA_034695165.1 Desoria trispinata | reverse complement strand
AATAAGAAATAAATAAACATTTTCTCTGTTTTTTACTTTAGATAGTCAAATTCAAAATTTTTCTTTCTCTGTTCATCTTGTTGTTTTAAATAAATTAGCTTTATATATAACCAGTAAAAATTCATACAAATTGATGTACATATATATTTCATAAATGTATATCGTACTTACTTCCATGAACTGAGATTTTATAAAATTAACAGTATTAAAAGTGTTTTAAAAATAAATAATTGATGCGAGAATAAACATTTGCAAATAAGAAACTTGCAAACTGGTAATTGATTACATGATTTTTACATTGTCTTTTAGTGTTTGCCTTATTTGAGGGTAGATGTGGACTAGATGAGTATAGCTTTGTTAGTTTCATATAAAATCTTTGTTAAGAAGAATAATGAAGAAGCAGATAGGTTTTTTGTAAACTGGCCCAGTAGTACAGCCGTCCAAATAAGTAAATATATGTGTTTAGGGGTTGGTTGTGTGCTGTTGTTCTCCGATTGAGTCTCATTTAAAATGTGAGATAGAAAAAGGCATATTGTATTATTCACTTTGTAGTTCTCGCAGTGGGTAGTTAGAAGCAATATATCTTTGCCTCATCAACCATGGTCATTACTTAATCATCCATGTGTCGGAGAAAAAGTCGGAACTTCAAGATGTGTGTGGTCGCATATCAAAAGTTTCATTTTAATTCAATCTTTGCTTAAATTTAAGACATAAACTCATAGAGAAATTTTCTCAACCTGTATTATAACAATGTAACCATATACACACAAGACAAACAATATATTTATTGGGTTCACTCGGGTTTCCAACAAAATTATAACCAAATCAAAGTATAAATTGTGTAAATGTCTTATAAGCACAGTTTTATTAACCTCCGAAATATGAACGGAGTTCCTTTGTATATCCTTCCTTTTATGCAAATAGATGATAATTTATCGCTACTTTCTTTCACTAACCCACTAATGTGATGTTGCTTTATTAGGAAGAAGAACTATTTGTGTGTGTCCTTCGTTTCATGACTGGCTTGAATTTTGATATATTGAATTTATTTTATAGAATCTGATTAAAACCTTCTTCGCATATGGGTCTAATTTCCCATCCAATATAGTTAATGCTCTTTCAAAATGGTGATTTTCAAACTCAAGATTTAACAATACAGAATATAATAATAAAATTGATTTAATAAATATTTATTTAATATGATCTCAATCAAAAATGAAAAAAATTAAACGGCGAATTTGAAATAATTTCTGGCTTGTGTATTCCGAAAATTATGATAATGATAATGATAGACGAATCGTGTGGAGCCGTTTATTTCCTTATCCTGCACGTTTATCATGATGATTGTAAAAACACGCGAGGGAATATGTTTACCTTTAAAATTAATCATGTTTTCATGCCCTGTAGGCTGAATTTTTAAACAGTCTTCGTTTGTTTTTCTACTTAATTCATTGGACTTCCTAATCGGGTAGAAAAAATTAACTCCTTAGAATATAGTAACTATTTTTACCAATTCATAATGTCGTTGCTAATTTCATAATTCACAATTTATATCATGATTGCTAACATGGCATTCATGTATGATTTAGACCATTGTAAAAGTGCAGTATCCCAGTAAAGATGTGAAATTGAAGACCTTTCACTCATTTGCGACTAAATAATAATCATATACGTATATCAATAATAGAAAATAAATAATAATAATCTGAGAGGGAGGTGACTTTTCCTTATATGATTATTTGGAGGGATACAACCCTTGTTAAGATCTGTTTTTTCTTATCCTATACACCACCAAAATATATGTTTTCTAAATGAGTTATGATTTTCACAATTTTTAAGTCACAAAAAGGCTGCTGACAGATAAAAAACATTTAAAAGTTTTTTTTCTATCTCAGATGGCCCTTCCAGAATTGTCTGTTATGTGGTTCTTTTGTTTTCACTATTCAGGTTTATTCCGAACAAATCATCAAAAACTATTATCCTCACTGTAACTCTAATCGAATATCAACAATACATGTATTTAAAAAAATTTAAATATGTTTTTAAATATGACCAATGATCAGTTTCTGAAAAATTCATTTTTACAGTCTTCGGAATTCCTTGTAAAAATTAAAACAAAGTCCTTAATAAACGTACAACTAGCGGACTAGCTAGTTTTTCCGTTCTGACATAAAACTTGAAAACATAAAACCAGGAAGGGTTTTTAAGGAATTATAATCAGGCGTCTGACTCTGACTGGACACAAAAGATAAATTTTTCCTTTGGTTTGGAAATTTGGAATTAGAAAAACTGTTGTCTTGTCTTATGATCATTTGTTATGCCCAAAGATGAATCAGTTTGAAAGTGTTGAGTTTTTAGGGTAGATTTACAGATAAATTTAAAAATACGTAAGAAATAGGTTTAACGTAACAGATCATTTGTTTTTAGAGAAAATCTAAAACTTCATTCAATCAATAACTTTACTAATGAAGATGCTTGGCTTTGTGAACAAAAACTGAAATCTCAGGTAACTTAATTTTCAAAACTCAATTACGTTGACTTGTGGCCTTCTACTTTTGGAACAAATTTATTTTATTTTTACTCTTACTTAATCAATTCTTGAGCA
Source organism: Desoria trispinata (assembly GCA_034695165.1). NCBI lineage: Eukaryota > Metazoa > Arthropoda > Collembola > Entomobryomorpha > Isotomidae > Desoria > Desoria trispinata. Next base: position 9,871 of record JAQFZB010000590.1, on the reverse strand, counting down.
AAAAATAGAAAAATTTACCATTAAATTATTATAAAAATATTCTTTTAGACTACGTCGTCATTTTCTTAATTTATCTATATATATAATATATTTCAAAAACATCAGGGATGACTGATAATTAATGGACATTTGACGTTGTAAATCTGTATAAAGATTACATACTCTAGACTTTATTTCAAATACTGAGAAACCTTTCGTACACTTTGGTATCGTTTAAAGACAAAAAACCAAATGAATTCTAATTTCATCACTATATTTTTCAGTTTACATACAAATGGTAAAACAAACTTAGATTTGAGGGTCAATAAAACAAACTAGTATGACATGAAGATAAATGAAAGTCACTTTTCATTTATGTCTGCTTCATTGAATTCCAACGTCAAAAGTCAGAATGGAAAAATTGTACCCTCATCAGGATTAACAAGCCAAGCAATCCATTGCAATCGAACTCGAACTCGAACTCTTTTCTAACGTTTTCACTTTTTACTTAAAAATAACGACATAAGACGAATTAATTTCAATGGAAAGTTTGAGTTCAATTTGCTGTTCTTCCACTCTGCGTTTGGGAATTATAATATGTTCTATGAACTATTAAACAATTTGCTGGATATGAGTTTCTTGGAATTTATAATTATCCTCGAAGTTTCACATTATTATTATTTTGTTTGACTGTACAAAAATTATGTTGACTCTTAATTGCTTAAAAGTGACGAAGTTTATTGGAAAAGATTTATAATTATTAGGTTTAGCATCAAAACAAGCAAACCAGGATGATGTATGTTAAGTGGAGTGCTTTCCTAGCAAATATTAGGTGTTTGCTTGGCAGATTGGTACCTCATAAAAATTCTGATCAAAGAGATTGTGAATTGTGTGCAAACTCATATAAAGCAAGAAATTAATGTTTGATTAGGCGTCGTTGTGCATACTGGTAATAAAGGAGTTAGCCAGAGATCTGATCTTGAGCAACTTATGCAGATAGAATACATGATGCTTATAAGTCTGCTGCTGAATTTACTCTCGCCAGTTTAAAACATGTCGTGATTTTCACTTCTGTTATAGGATCAAGCTCTGTGTTTCTTAACATGTGAATATTGGATGTGTTGTAGATCTTTTCCATTCAGAAGATCTTCTCTATATATTATACTATACGTGTTTTGTATGTATGGTAGTAGTAGATAAATTCACGGTGTTAATATTGATAAGCAGAATTGGCTTAGGATGTAGGATGTTGTTGGTATGTAAATTAAATACAATCTCAGTAATGTGTTGTAGACAATAATAAGTTAGCAGAGGGACGAGAATCATTATCTAATTCTTAATGGGAAAGCTCACGTAGCATGCAAGAATTATTATCTGTCTAATAAGCCAGCCACACATTGGACAGGGTATTGGCCGTGACTTATCTTTAACTCTGTTTGGATAGCTATAAAATGAGCTTCTCATTTAAATCAACCCGTGATTTATTTTTATATCTAAAGACAATGGCCATCTTCAATGTTGCTTTTCATGAGCCATCTTTTCATATGTCCTCTTTTTTCTCTGTTTGTTTCTCTTCTTTTGCCATATAAATGAAAGTACGTGTGTATGTCTTGTTATTTTTTTGCACTAATAGCGTTAACAGCCCTCATCATAATGGGCAGCAGCTAGCCAGTAAGTAACATGTCCATTTCCGTAATGCTTTTCCCTGCAGCTCTGGAATTACTAACAGAGTTTCCCCTTCCTCAAAGATCTTCAATTAATATGAGATAGTAGAATAGTAGTGATGAGAATAATTGAGTATACTTCTTAAGAAGAAAGTAGCAATGCATCAGTGTTGACGCCTCCACACTTTACAAGTAACAAGCCATATCGATAACAAACATTTACGCTGTCACTTGTCATCAAGCCTCTTGAAACCTGGCCTGTTTGCGGTACCCTAACAGGCAACTCCTAAATGATAAGATGAATGTACTTAACAAACATTTCATTTTTACCTACTTTACGAAAGGTTTTGTTTAGATGAAAAAGTATTTTAACAATACATCTCATCGGATCTTAAATTTTGCGAGAATCTTTATTGTAGAAGTGTGTAGAAATTGAACACATTTGGTGTATACTAGTACTGTATAGACTTTAACGGTTAAAGGTTCTTTATTTTTCATCATTGCATGACCAACAAGCGTCATCTCATAATCTGATTTAACACAAATAATATGCATACAAAGGTGAAGGAGTCTTGTGTTACAAAAAAGAATGCCACTGATCCAGATTCTAATTCAAGGGGAGAAAAAAAAACTTGGTGCCAAACTAAAATCTCCAGCCAAGATTATGTATGACCTGCTGCCTTCGATATCAAATAAGAACTGAATACATAGGCATCTTTTTTTAAATCTCAGTTACAATTTCTGTGTTTGTTTCGTTTTTATTTGTATTGCTTGCTGTGATGTCGTCTACGGAGGTTTGGTTGAAGATACTCTTGTTTAATTGTACAGGTCGTAAAGTAGTCAGAGCTACTGATAATGTTGCAAGAAATCATTGTTTTTTTCAATTGAGATGAAAAAGGGTTCATTTCCAACAGATAATCGTCTGCCAGAAAAAGAAAAATCTACAAAATAGCCACATCTTGGTAAAATGAACTGCTTAAAAAGATTGTAAGGGTCGGCCGTCATAGTTGAGTACCGCCCGAGGCTGACCTCTGCAGGGGTTCATGCCGTGTTTGTTTTTCTCAAATGAAAACTGTCTTCAGAAATATTGAAATTAGATTCGCTCCCTTTAAATGACAGTAAATACTATATGCTGTAACAAAATGCGTCACTTCTTCCAAGAATTTCACTTGATACGTCTTATTAAAAGTATAAGGATTTTTACTAATACCAAAATTCATTTTTTATCACTCACCAATATAGTAAAATTTAATAGATCTTAATGAACATGTTTAACAGAAGCAGTTTGTGACGTTTCAGTACTACGCTATAAAGTATAAAACGTGTTTAAAAATCGCTGATACAAATACGAATGATTCTTTATTCTTTCACAACTAATTCATTTAAAATTATGGTTTACAATTGAGATCATAATTGCAATAAATTATAAATTGCTAAAAGAAATACTTAGTACTGGCGACTAATTCAAATTTATTAACATATCTTCTGCATAACTTACTATTTATCTGCTACAGATTGTAATTTGTTAATCCTGCTGAGAATTTCCAGTGTAGTAATGAGTGTCTCCTGGAGTTTGTTGTGTCAGAAGTTACATTAGTTTGACTTTCTTTACTTGGTATGCATTAATGCACACCCTACATAAAGATAAATTTCAATAGTTATGCATGCAAATTCTTGATTAAAAATGGAGTATTATCATTTGAGTTAGCTAAAAGAGAAAGTTATCGATTGATTCAAGTTCTGTGACAGAAATGCTGATAATTTTATGCCCTTTTGTGGTGTAAGATGATAAACTTGTCTACGTTTTCAAGCATTTTAAGTGTAAGGAATTTCATAAGAAAACTCTTCTGTATATAATAAATAGGAATAAGGAAGCGTGCTTAAACGGACGTGATACAGACACCCACTTAAAGTGGAATTGTGATTCTGTGCAGTGGAACTCCAGGAGAAAGTGATGATGGATCTGTGAGTTTAAAATTTAAAAGTTGCGTGGTTTCGATCGAAATAGAAAATTTGAAGTCAGAGGTGGGTCGTTAGTAAATGAAGGCATGAGACTTGAGGTGGTTCTCCAGCTGAGCATTGCATTGCAGGCATCATTTCATAAGAGATGGACAATCATCAAAATCAAGCGAAAAAGTGAAATAAATGCAAGATGATCTTGGTTTGAATGCCCCCCTGATGTGATCCTCTAACCCTGGCGCCAGTATCCCTGTTCTTGAGGATCCATTTCCACTTTTCTCATACATACATATACACGTTACATCATGGTTCGAGAGTTTTCTACACAAGCTATCGTCCTGTGGACAGACAGAATACGCGATGTCAGTCCAGCTATTCGTGAGTCATGAGTGACTTTAGCCACTATTTGAATTCCCAGTTTCCTAATCAGCTTACTTCGACACTGGATTTCAAAACTTGGACCAATGAGCACAAGAGGAGATCAGTCTGCCTCAAGTTGACATGTGAATAGACAGAAGAAATCATGAATGACAATAATCTCTTCACTTGAAGAAATTCGTTGATTTCTAAACTATGCATTATAATCTATTCACTTGTCATTTTTTAAGAACAAGATTTTATCATTTTACTTTTATCCTACATAAAGCTATAAATCACCAAAGCCACAAGTTTGCAAATTTAACCATTCAAAAACATATTGTTGTCTATGATTTGAATTGTATAGTAGAAATCCAGATAAACGGGATTAATTAGTAATAAACAATTAACTTCATCCATGGGCAACGAAAAGGAACCACTTCACCATATTTTTAGAACAAATAATCAAGCTTTAAAGGGAAATTTGGAGGTTGAACCTTTCGACAGTAAATTACACTTTTCTCTTCGCGATGACAGATTGGGTCAATTTCATACCAAATATAGGCAATGTATGTACTTTTCACCAAATCATTCACATTATAAACCACAAATGTATCAAAGTAGCGAAGGATCTATTTGAAACTGCGTACTTCAATTCCACCCCCTACTCTAAGGGTTTCGGATGGGGAGGAATTGATTTTAAATACGTTTAGTATTAATTTCCAGTATTCCATTTGTATTCGGTGACTTTTGTTCTCCATCATAGGTAAGCATTCCTGTGGTAGATATGAATAACTCATTGTAGTTTTTGATCACAAAATTCATTGTACAAATTCTGATGATGATAGTTTTAAAAAATCGGGTAAAGGTAGAGCAACAGACAGAAAGGGCTAAATGCATAAGGTGGATTGGCTACTTAATAATGGTTGTTGCTGAAGGTTGATTTGGTCTTTTGTTGAAACAATTAACTGTATTTAATAACAGTCTACTCGCTTCATTTCCGGTTTTTGTGTTAGAAGCCATTCTGACGTGTGAGTGAATGGAGTGACTCGCAAACAAGAATCTTATCATGAAGGGCAATGAAAGTTAATTGTATACTCTTTGACATGATATGAGTGAAAAGCAAATAGTTTAATACAATATCGTACTATTCCCCTAGTTTGCTGTTACTTATGAGCATTATTTCACTAAAACCCATAAGCATGTTAACAAAGGACTTTCAGTGTTTAGTAAACTTAAATGACTGACATTTTGCTTTGGCTCATGTTGAATAAGTTACGAAAGGCTGCTTTATGGGCTTTAAAGAGGGATCATAATTTGCGTTGAGAATTAAATGAATTTAGAAAATTACATACTAATATGTCTACTTCATTCTACCTTTTAAGGAGAGGAAATGCTTAAAAGATAGTAATTTGTTATCGCCCACCAAAACCACTTGCATATGGCCAACTCTTGGTTCATATTCCGAAACAGTTTAACAATTACTCTCCGTTGACAACTGTTTGTTTTTATGACATCGTTATGTTCCAGACAGAAATTAAAGCAGAAATACTGAAACACGAACATGTTCAAATTCTGTTGATTCTCTTCTTCCTCTGAACACTTAATTGATTTCGTAATAATTATTACTTTTAATGCTAATAAAAGAAAGTCATTTGTTCATTACCATCGTGTCTGTCATCTTTTTGAAATATTTATACATTAAATACATAATACATTACATACATTAATTTTGATTTTTTAAACAATTGTTGAATTACATTATGTGCAATAATTTCGAAACAAATGGAGTAACATTCATATTTCTAAGAATGTATTTTGTTATATAATTTAATAATTTCAATAATTTCATGTTAAGAAGGATTTATTGCATGATTCGTGCAGGAAGCTAAAAAGTTAGTTTCATGTTCATAAAGGGATGTTTAAGTAAATGTTCTTGATATATGTGGTATTGTTTAAGAACGATCATATGCGTAATGATATGATGGATGATTTTGATTGGCACGTGTTGCTAGTTCTTTACTATAGAAGATATTTGACAGGTTGCTTTAAAAGCATTGTCGTTAGGAAGGTATTTTAAAGAAATGGATTAGAGGGAAGTTTCTTGAAATTTCAAATCACTAAGTCTTTCAGTCATATTTGTCTTGAAAATTGCTTTGGCATGTTTACTCTTGGAATTGGATAATGAAAGAGGTGAGTGATGTAAAAAGCTATTGAAGCTGTACCTTTCTCTCTCTCTGCTCTCGTATGCATTTACTACAATACTTGTGTTTTACTTCAATTTTAAGACGTTCGTGTGAATTTAGTTCCTTAAAGGTTTCGATTTTTTTTTATTTTTACGTTTAACTCGTCTGCATTTACAAAGTGTTTGAATTTACTCCAACATTTCCGTGCTTAGAAATATTGAAGGGAGGAGTTCAGTGACAGGATCATTTCTGCTTACATATATTCCTAGAGATGTTTTGGCAGCTGATTGTCTAATTATAGTTACACACAGCTACACCATTTATAGCTTTATATACTTTAAAATTCTTAATTGGGTGAACAATATAATAAAAATAAACAAAGATTGAAACTGAGAAACCTCAATGAAGAATTATATTATATAGGACTGTATATTATGTATTTTGTCACAAGGACTCTCAAGCTAGTTAATTTTAAGAGGACAAGTTGTATTTTTGTAAAGAACAAGTTTTTCCTTTTAATATGTCTTTTCTACTTTTCTTCACCTTTTTCTTGGTTTATTTTTCCCTATGAGTCTCACCCCTGGAGAGACCCTTTGTTTCTGCCCTGTTGGCTGCAACGTAATGTGCAACGTAATGTAATGTTTCTCAGCTAGGGTTTCAAGAGTTCAGCAGAAGACCAGTTTTAAGAATCTTGATATGAATATCCTTTCTTATCTTTGTGTCTGGACCTTTGACAGTTTTTCTGTCACTGCTGTTACATTACGTTGAACTGCATTGATTACAACAACAGGGAAGATTTTCAGACTAACAACAGTTAAGCAAATCCAATATTATCTTCAAATTTGAGAACACATAAGAACGTACGACAAATTGTGTCCAAGTTGAGTGGGATTTCTATAAAGTTAATGAAATCAGAACATAAACGTAAAGTAGAAGTATAACTTCATCCCCTATATGTTACGCGTATATCATTGCATATTACATAAGCAAATGAAACGAGATAAAATGATATTGTCAAAATTTTGTGGCATTTTTCCCGTTCACTGTGAGACTTCCGTACCGGAGGTCTTCAAGAGTCTCTGTCCGAACTGACAGATTTGAAGACCTTTAAATATTGATACTCATCTTCCAATTAGACGGTTAAAGTGAGCCATGATGCATTTTTATAATAGTATATAGGTATATATCCTTGCTATTCTTTTGTCACAGAATCCCAATTCCTCCTGCTTTTACTTACAATTCCATTAAACAATTATTGAATTAGTGAAACGGCGCCAAGCAACATACCGTAAAATGTTTGGAAATTGTTACAAACAACACTATTCTCTGTTTTTCGTTTCTAACTCAAACTCACCCCAATTGAATGAGTTTGTTTGCCCAGGGACTTGGAGTAAATTCAATTTATAGAATTAAGATAACAAACCCATTTATTTGAACGTTAAAATTGCATTTTTAATTGTGCGTTATATAAAAATAAAAAAATAATAATTGGTACAACGTACTATAGCATATAGTAAATTATTATATCACGACATGTATTTTGCATAAAATATTTTTTCTTACGACAAATATTGAACGGATTACTACTTGTCCAATAAATTAGTATAATTTATTAGTATTTCTCATTTGTTCTCGTTATTCTCATGTAACATGAGATTTTAAGACTTTTAATGAAAAGCATTCATCAAGGATGCAATAAAGCCAAGCTGTATCAAGGTATTTAGTGGACGTTTAGTATTTAGAGTTTGCTTAAGAGTAACAACGTAAGAAAGGAGTAGAAAAACAAGTTTTGGAAGAAGACGACTGTTCGAAAGTTTAAAGAGAAGGCAGTCAGGCAGAGTCAGCGATTATTAGAAGAAATCATTGAAAATTAATTAGTTCCTTTTAAATGCGTAAGTTCAGTCAAATTCTGTTTGGTTTGTTTGTTTACACTTGAATGGGATTAACAATGAGCTAATAAGGGGTCAAGAAGTGCAGCTTTTGTTTGAACTTAAAAGGGAATAAATTTTTCCTGTCCAAACTCTCTCTCTCTCTCTAGGCTTTTGCCTTTCATATTTATTAAAAGTGTTCAAATATATAATATATGATACACTATAACTATATGTTATTAGATGAAAGAGATGGTAGTAGTTAAAAAAAGTTGTATTTGAATATACGGATAAGAACAAAGACCTAACTTCGGCACCCTTTGATACTCATTTGCCTAACTAATGTTACCCTCAGCAAAGAGATAGCAAAATTTGTATTTCCTAAAACTCTTTCACCTGATCTCTTCTTGTTACTTTGCTCCTCTCCTCCTCCATACAATCCAATGAACTTCGTGTATTAGTCTCACATTAATTTAAGTTTTGAGTGGAAACAACAGATTCCTTAGGGCTAATTTTTCATTTAGGTCTCATGCTTCAAAAAATGTAGACTAGGCTCCGGCGGCTGAACGAACCACGCAAAAGATTTTATTGGTTTCATGAGCATTATATCATTTTATGCTGGAGCCAAGAGTTTCAACATTTTCTTTACTAAAACCAATAGATATTATTACAATAAGGGTTCTATTTAATAATAATTTTATTTCTAAATCATAATATTTTAATCAAAATTAAATAATAATCCTAACTCATCACAAATAATATTTATGCTCAGTATGAGATTTATTTTTGTGTTACTTTTATCAAATTACATTGCCAAAATTCGTATTATTTATATTTCATTTTCATGGATTTATTATTATGTGTATAGTTTTTTTAATTGCAAGAAGAGATAGCTACTAAAAGAAAAAATTAAGTTGTAAATTGAAATAAAATGTTGCTTTAGTATTTGCTATGTTTATTCATATAGTTGCTTTATGTGAAATAAATGCAGTGAATTTAAATTGAAGAACGAAATAATAACTCAAGTAACTGGATATAAAATAATATATAAAGAATTATCTGAATTTGTTATCAACAACTTTGAAGTATCACCTGCCGTCATTTTTCTTATTCTGTCAATTTACTTCCAGTTTCCAAGTCTAGTTTCATGTCGCAGTCAGTTCAAAGTTCCCTTGCAATAACTCTTCTCTTGCATCAGTGGACAACTTGTTTTGGATTTAACTTCCGTTTCTCTCTTTCTCTATTCTGAATTCTACTCTCTTATTGCATTCTCACTCACACTTCATTCTACATTACAACACCATGGGAAACTCATTATTCATCCCCTCAGTTATTTTAATCTTACGGAAATTACAATTAGTTATTTTATAGGAAAACAGCTCATTTTATAAGAATCCTTTTTAAGCAATAATAACTAAACAGAAAGAAAATGTTTTACTAATTGAAACATGTATTTTTAAATAGATTTTTCCACAGGGCACTTTTTTCTGTAAAATGCTATTTCAATTGTTTTTCTACAGTTATCAGATTTATTCATCATCAAGTGGTTACATATTGAGCTTATGGACTCTCATTTACAGACGTAGCTTAGCGTATTACACTCAATAACTTTCATAAAAAACTAAAACTCATTTGAGTACGGTATACATTACGAGTTCTGTTCTCTAAGCACACAAGCTTTTACTACAATTTAAAGCTTAAAAAACTATAAGAGGAACAACATTTGGTAAAAATAATTTTCCATCTTAATGCCATCTGAACAATTCTGTTTGACAAAGTGACACTCTTTGACTAAATATGGTTATGGTTATGGCTCTTGTTATTCATTGCCAGATTTCTTCATATTCCATGTTGCATC
>JAQFZB010000589.1:0-12492 GCA_034695165.1 Desoria trispinata | reverse complement strand
ATCTCCATACAATACGCATGTTACATACATGCGTACATACACACATATAGATAGACATATGATACAGGAGTATTACATTCCTCTCTTCCATTTTATATCTTAACTACTATACATTTTATACATTTATTTTCTATTTACTTAAAATTAACATACTTAAAAGAAATGACATACATTTAGATTATATCTACTTAAAAGTAACATGATTTTTATTTTACTATAAAATTTAAAAGAAATGACGCCATGAAAATGGCGTCAGGATAACCCATTTCATTTATGAAAGTTACCCATTTTCTAAAATTAAAATGAAAATCCCTCAAAACGGATAATCCGTTTTGATGGGATGGAGAATATAAAAGGACAGTGATATCCTATTCTCCTCATTCATTCCTTAAAATGTCAGATATAGGCGATGTCAGTGAAGTAGATTCTTTCATCACTTCGGACTCCAATACGAGTACTGAAATGTCCGAAGTGGACACAAGAGAGTTAAAAAAGCGTTATGTGAAATCTACTCATTTATACAATGAGGCTGATTTCTACAGCTCTGCGACTGATGGAATTTCAATCTCCTCTACAGAGGACTTTAAGGATGATAAAGTCGAGAGTATCAGAGCTAAAAAGGAGGAAACTCCAGAAAGCTCTGATTCAGAAGACTGTATTGTGGCTACAGTACTGTACAGGGTACAGGAAGTTATGTCTCATCGACGTAGCAAGGATGGGAAAACACAATACCTATTAAAGTGGCATGACACTTGGACAGACGAAAATAACTGCCAATGTCCAACCAAGATACAGGAGTATTGGAGTAGGTATAGTTCAATATTCTATGTCTTTTCATATTTTCTTTTATTTTATGACTCTTCGTTTTCTGGTTTCTTTTAGAAAAGCTGTAAAAAAGGTTCAGGAATGGAAGGTTACAGAAGAGGATAAAGGTATTTTGCCTGAAATTCCTCAATATCAAGCAGGAGAGGAAGAAGCCCGAACAGACAGGATTAGGAGGCCCTGGGAATAATATATTTCTGTATATTATAGCTATACGCTATACTGATTTTAAACCTAATTACGAAATAAAATTCATAAAGCTATTAATAAACTTCATAAAAATTTTCTTTTATTTCTTAACTGGAGTCACGAGTGTTCAGACAAAATAGAGAGTAGAGCTTTGAATAAACAATCGGTAATGTGACCTTTTTGAAAAAGCCCTTTTTTAGAGAACCTTTAAAGAAAAAGGGTCTTATACTGTTACACGTCCCTACAGTAAAGCCTTATTATCCTTTATCAATGGTATTTTATTTATAATATATGGAATGAAAAGGTTGATCTATTCCTTTCAAACAAAGTTGCCCTATTTTATATAGTGTAAGAGTATTTCCCTGGTTGTTGTCATCTACAGGTAGGATTAAGTAAAATTATTGGAATAATGTGGAATTTCTATAGGTGAATCTTACTCCTACAGTGTGCATAGTGATCCATACATGACTATCCTAGAGTAAAAGGAATATTTTATTGACTTCTTTTCTATAAGGGAAGAATAAATTTATCAATGCTGGTTTATGATCGTTTGACGGGGCTCTCTATTTCAAGGTTTATCTGATCCTTTAATAAATAAAAATTACTGACTCAAAAAAGTATTATGGTAGACACTGAAATCTGTTTATGATCCCCTTCAGTAGAAGATCAGTTATGCACTCTTAATTTTAAACCCTTAATACTAATTATAAGTAACTAATTATCATCATTCTCCGAATCATTTTCATCTTGATTGGTAATCATCCCTCTTAATATATTGAGTTGAAATAAAACTTTAAAACTAGAATCTTCACAGAATCAGGATAGGTTGAAATAGGAATCCGAAAAGACAATTGTTTATATTTTCATTCTCGGCGTTGTCCATACCATTTATAATACAAATGAATAGATAAAGATTAAGGTTGATCTTTAGTTGGGATATGTATTCATGCAATTTATCAGATTTGACTTAGGTTAGGTTAGGTTAGGTAACTTTAAAATGATTAACAATATAAATTATCTTGAAGCATATATCATCTGTTGGTGATTTAATTGCATTGGTGTATATGAAGATTAAATCTTTCCATGCAGACAATCATTACAATAATATTAGATATATGATATATGAGAGACAAAGGTATGGGGAATGAGGGATATTTTGGATATAATTGGCAAAAGATATAAATTTACATAATACTTAATTGCATAGAGGAGCTCTCTCTTGTAAATTCTAAATTTGAAAGTCTTAGTTCTATTTGGAATTTATTATACGGTTGCGTAAAGTACGGACGATGTGGTATGTGGTAAACCCTTTAAAAGAGTTAAACCTTGAAATTCGCTGATTTCATATGGACAAATTGATAAGATGTTTTGATTTGGAGGAAAATTTAATTGCATAGTAAATGTTTAAAGGTTAAAGTTGATTTTGTTTACTTCATCTTGGTTTCATGATTTTGATGGTTTAATAAATTATTCATTACCTTTGATAAGAATAAAGTTAGTGAGAAAGATTCAGGGACTTGAGACATTGTTGTGGGTTTTTTGTCTCATCTATTAATTAAACAAATTCAAGATATGTTTCAACATGTTCGTAAATCTTTCTTAATTGACTTAGCTGTTTAATCTTTAGTAAATGTTTTATTTTTAATGGGGCTAATTAGCACAAATATAAACAGAAATTGTAAGATTTTAGTTCTCGTAATAAATAGTAGTAGTAATTCATTTTTTTTTCCGTCAATTTTTATTTAATAAGGGAATAATAGTAATAATACAGAGCAGACAACTTATGACTTTTACATCCACCTTATAATAGAATAAAATGTGTGTGTCGTATAACAAATAACTCTTGTTCCTGTTGTTTTAAATAGGAAACCGATAGAACTACTATTACGTCCTTAAAAAAAGCATTTAACATTTTTCAGGGAAACTGAAAAGAATTTTAACAGAGTGTAGTTGAATTTAAGTAGTCTTAATTTATAAAACTGATGTATTCTACATTTATAAAATCCTCGTAGGAACAACATAGCTCACAGTAGTGCCGATTCAGTTAACATCATTGTACAGTACGTAAAATTTATATATAAGTTTCAGGGTTGTTTGGACAAAGAAAAAAAGGGCCTTTCGGTCCTTGTGTGATAGCAAACCAAAAGGGTAAAAGGTAACCAAAAGGGTAAAAGGTATTTTCAACTTAGAATGGCACGTGTTGCTGTACGAAAAAGGTCAAAATTATTTTTAACTATTTCTTGCACTTGCTATATTATCCAAAGGGTTAAAGTTAAACTTGACTTGTCGTAGTACGTGTCCATATACCGAAGGGGTTAAAGTTATTTTGAATTTTGCATGAAAATGTAAGTTGTATTTTATAATATTTTATTAAAGAAAGGAGGAAATGGTTAAAGTATTTTGTGTTCAAGAGATGCTTTAGTAAGTTTAAGCCTTAAGGGATTGCTAATTTGTACTTTTTATTTCTATTGTTGTTTTTAAAGTTTTTACTAATAGAAGGAGATGTAAATACTAATCTGTAGAAATCCCTATTTTGTTTTACGAAGATGTAAATACTAATCTGTAGAAATCCCTATTTTGTTTTACGAAACACTTCCTAATTTGTTACTAAAAAGGGTAAATTGAAGGTTGGGTTTATTATGAATGCTGAAAGGTACAGTTTACAACATTTACAAAACTTCACGTCTTCTGCTGTTCGCTGTTCTATTCTGTCATGTACCCTGTTTACTAGCAGCTATCACCGTGTTATGTTATTCGCCATGTAAAATAAAATTTCAAGGCGTTTTTCTGCGCCCAGTGTTAAGTGAAGACAAAAAAAGAAATCATTCTTTATGAAATCTCCATGTAGACGACTTTGATTACTACAATCTCTACCATAGTATATAGTAAGTATGGGTTGGAAATTTCAAACTTCAAACAGAAACATCACTTGGATCAAATACGATAAAATTTACGGAGGAAAGATCAGGGGTCAGAGGTCATTGCAATGTATAAAACAAGTCCTTGTGAATTAGTGATAAAATTTTCATCTCTTTTCTTCATAATATTGTATTTCTCGCTCTTATCTAAAGTACCGTGTTTGTCTAGTAAGAGAAATGGATAGCTTATCTTACGGTAATGATAACAATAAACATTTATATAAAAAAAATACCCAACAATGCAATAATGCAATACAGAGGAAGAAAATCAAAAATGGCAAATTGTGTTATCTAATGCCATGACTTGTTAGCTTATTTATGTTTTTGAGCTCTAGGTCAAACTCAAGAGTCAATTGCATAGACGAATACATTTCTGTACATGATGTAGTACTGGTCTTGTACTATGGTGTGGTACCTACTGTACATGCACCTTTAATTCTTATGAAAGTAAAGACGGAAGGTATTTGCTATTTTATCCTCTTCAATCAATTTACATGTATTACATTAAATCGTAGTAATAGTAGTAAGGTGGCAAATAATAATCTGATAATTTGCATGAAATACAAGGGCATGAAAAACAAGGGTCTTTCACAATGGGTCTTCCTTTGTAAGAGATTGGTTAGGTTAGGTTAGGTACGCTCATATACCCATATACAAACAGCTAATAAATCCCTTTATTTTAACCGTGCCTTTACATTATTATAGCTTCTTTGGGTCTATTGTCGGTAGTAACGATAACGTGTTACATTAATAATTTTAAGGCTTTTATAGTCTTAATCTGATAGTTGCTTATCATTTTCTCTCCTGATCTGTCACCTCAAGATTCGCTAAACATATGATCTCTCCAGTGATTTATTAACTTATATGCAAAATGGAATATTTTCTCCTCGCCTTTCAAAGTAATCATTATTTTAATTATTTTCTGGTAATAAACCTATAAATATCAGCTTTTTCTTGATGTAATTAACTGTATTTGACATTATGTATGGAAATTTATCTGAACTATTAATTGAGCGTAACGTAATAAGTTTAATCAAGCAGAAGTAATAAACTACATCTCTGTAATAACTACATATACTCTTTTATCAGGAAAAAGAGACTACAATAGTATTAATAAACTACACAAGGATAATATGCAAATAACCCAGTAGAATCCAACATATAGTTGTATATACGTAAAATCCAGAACTTTTACCTACCTCAACTGTGTCTTATGCTTTATATTAAAAAGATATTAAGTAATTTTGAGGTTACAAATTACATAGAGAATTTCTTTTTTTTACATTGTTCATGACGATTATCATATGACATTCGCATACCATATTGAACGATAATTTATATTTATATTAGTAATATTAATATTGTTAACCTGAACCAGAAAATCTATACGGGAAAACTCATTACAAATATGCAACTCAAAATAAAAATTAATTAACGCCATGATAAATTTAAGACGATTGTAAGGGTAAGGCTATATCAATCTTGTGAATAAACTATCTATCTATCTATTGAACCGAGAAAATTCTAGTTCATTATGAGAAAAACAATGTCAGCCAACAGATACGGGATAAATTTACAATTTCTAGGATTTAAAACTCGAATCTCGTATATACAACCCAATCAACTTCGAGAACCTACATCAGTGGGTTAGTGTAATATATTTGAGTAATCTTTTAAAGTGATGAGCAAAAAGCGAATCTTTTAACATTAATATTTATATTATATTTTATATTAATAGAACAATATTATTTACTGTGGTTATAATCAAGAGTGGAAATACTAGTGTGTTTTTGTTCAATTGTATTAAGTTCATCATGAAAAACAAAGGCAAAAACTACAATTATCGCAATATTAAATTTTTAAAAGTTTAAATCTTGACGTGGTTTCTTAAGGTTATGCACATGATATTACTGCATCCACAAGCTTTTTATGTAACTGTTTTAACTGTAACTCTAAACTGCTTATATTCTCTAAAATATTCAAATGGGTTGTTTTAAATACTACTACGTAAAAGATATACAACAAATTATGAAAATTGGTTGTATAAAGATAACGGTGGTGTATAACTGCGCACTTGTTTAAGTAAGATTTAATAAAAGTCTGCTATAATATATTGAAACATAGTGAACTGTGTTGAAATTTCATTAAAAGTTGTATCTGGATTAGTTTTACAATTCTATGGGATAATTATTATAATTGCAAATTCTGTTCATCTGTTTATATTTAATAAGAGAGTCATTTCTTGTTGTCACCAATTCTAACAAATAACAAAATTAACAAAGAGAATTTCAACGATCTTTATGCTTTCTCGATTAACTATAATTGAATAAATTTATACAACAGTACTAGTATGTGCAAAAAGCTAAATTCATTTTCTCTGTAGTATAATATGTGAGTAATTACCATATTGTTAATAGTAAACTTGTTTATACCAAACATTAAAACCACTATAGTCCTAACCATTAACTGTAAATCTTAGATCATAACTATGAATTGCTCGGTTTTAATCCCATATATAAAATATCATTTGACAAATTAATGTGAATATAATGGATTTAAACTTTGCGAGGAATGAAATAACCGTGCACTCAATCGTATGTCTCATACTGTTAAAAATTTTGAATTTCGGGAATTATTTAAAGAGTTTCTAGTTAACTACGTGAGACGGGCTTTCTGTTATTCTTTTATTCTATTTGCCATAAACAAATAGGATAAACAGTATTTTTGGGTTTTCAGTCTCAATGAATTTAAATTACAATAACATAACGGCTATATCTAAACTGAAATATAAAAAAAACTTTACAGACTAGACTACACTACAGTTACCTTTACGGTAGTACCTCATGGAGTGAGAGAGGAATTTTATAAAACCAAATAAGGTACCCTCAGTAAACTTAGTTCCTTAAATTTCAATCACTCCTCAAATTTAAGGAGTTTACATCAACGGGGATTGTATAGAATTTAAGTGTGAATTTAAGTATTTAAAGCTACAATAAGATATTAAATACTATGTTTGAACCTATATTACGGTAATATTAATTAGTAACTAGCTTAGTATTGTATACAGTATGGTGAATTAAAATGTAATAATATATAAAATAAATAAAGATAAATTCTTATTGGAACTTCTCTGTTGGTGGTAGAAGAACATCATAGTCTTCTGTGACATGAAGGTCCATAATGTCGGGATCCAAATCTACAGGAGTTGTCGAATCACAGTTTTTGTGAAGATCCTTGGTTCTAAAGTAATCTTGACACGCAGGATCCTTTCCTGGAGTTGGTGGTCTTTCAAAATTCGCGTAAATTGACATCGAATTGTGTGGAGGGATCACAATTACAGATGCCATTGTTGTTCGTGTTGTGGATTTTGATTTACCAGTATCAAGTCGCAAATGTTTAGATCTGTGAATGATCTTGGAAGTTCTTAGCTTTGGACTACTTTTATTTATTTTGGAATCTTTTGTAGAGGAGATACTTTGGTGGGAAAATTCACATTTCAAGGTTCCAATTTGAGTTTTAGTCTTCATACCTCTATGTTTTGGTATGGATCGATTTGGTGGTGTAGCTGTACGTACAAGTATATTGCCTTTTGAAACTTTAAAATTCACATTTTGTTCTTTAGAAGAAGAAGGACTGGCTTTATGAGCTATACAGCTCAATCGTATGTCTTTTGGAATTGGTGATTCTTCTTGCTGAGCCATACGGCTCATTGATTTGCATTTAGACAGTAGTAAGATTTTAGGTTGAGCTATACGGTTCCTTAGATTAATGTATGGTGTAGCATCCAATTGAGGTTGTGTAGGAAATGTCAAAATAGAAGGTTTGGGTTGTGAATCCCATAACAAATCTAGATGACTTTCAGCCATCTCATCGATGTTGCGGGGGTATAATCTATGTAACTCCTTAGCATGGTGATGTGATCTTTCCATGCCAAATTAGTACCCATATATACATATGTATAATGTAGGACACTGTTCGAAGTAAAAAGTAGAGCGACGCATATTTGATTTATCGCTATAATGGCGCCAAGTTGGCATACTGTGAAGAACATGTTTCACAGCAGCAAAATGAGCAGGGAGGAAAACAGAAGATCCTTTATTAATTTCACTATTAATAAAGTGAACAAAAGGATGTTCATTAGTAAATTTGGTTTTTAAGTACTCAAGAACTTGAAGACAAGTCAGGGCACTTTCAACTTGAAATGTCTTAGCCACTATTGTTCTAGGAGTAGAGATTTCTCGAGTTATTGTAACTTGTTGAGAAAAGAATGTCCGTTCTAGTAAATATAAGTATATTTGTTGAACTCTTAACACCTCTGAGAAACAGGGTTTTAAAATTAGATGGTGAACTTTTGTAGCTGCTTTTACGGAACCAATTAAGATATTCCTTGACAAATAATATTGGTATTTAATGTTTGTCTTGGGGACAAAAACATCCAATAAGTCCAAGTTGTGTGTATAGTGTACTAGGACATGAGGATAGTGTTCCTCGGCTATAAGGACGGATGGGTATAAATCGGGGAAGATATGGGTAGCTGTAAAAATTTTCACTAGAGTTGAAAATATTGATGAACACTGGAATAGGTGACACACATAAAAATGGTGAATTTTAATGAACTTTTCTTGTTTTTGTTCGGGATTGAGGTTACGTAAACAGATTTGTTCTTTAATAGCAAGTTTTTTAAAAAATATTTAGGGGTAACACAAAATCCGTATGGTTTATAGTAGACAGAGCCATGGTGATGGAACTACTGGAGAAGTCAGACTAAAAGTAAAAAGATTCTGATTGTTAAAGACGAAAAGGAGCAAAATAAAAAAAAAATATAAAAGAACTTAAAGATTTGAAGAAGGATTTGGTTTAGGGATGTTTTTAGGTCGTGGACGCACTAAGGATCTAGGCGAATTTGGTGCGTTAAGTATTGTTTCTAAAGAAGCAGCAGGTGGTACAGACCAAATCTGTGGGGGTGGTTCCTCATATCGTCGCATGGTAGGGACCTCGATTGACAATGTCGGATGAGGTATGGATAATGGTGGAAGAGTTAGATCGTAAGTAAAGGGTTCTCTTGCCGGTGTATAGGAAACTCTTGGGGTAGCATTCCGTTCCGTTTGGGCTGTATTGGGACGATTTAAGGGTATCCAATTAATGAAAGAATCCCAAGTGTGTCTTCCAAACCGCTTGACAAGTCGGTATAGAATGTAAATAATGATGAAGATAAAAAGTAATATCAGTAATACTTCCAAATAAACAGGAAAGTGACAGGGCATTGAACCATTTCCTTTTACTGCTGCAGCTTTAGTAACTGTGAGGGGCGGAATTAAACGCGTAAGTTGATGAAGACGATATGCAACATAAATAACGAATAATGTAAGTAAAAAATCCCAAATAAGTCCTATAGTATTGTAATCTGCCATTTCATCCCAAATGTCATACAAGAAGGAATGGGGTGGAATTTGAAAAGTTGAGGCAATGGCAAATTGATCTTCTCGATAATTTTGCCAATATGGAGAGAGTATTTCCTCCATTGCATAAGTTCTTGACTTTTCTGTAGTGTATCATGCTGGGTCAATTTCTAACTCCAGATGGGTCCATTTAGCTGGTATTATTACGGTTGAGTGCCCTTCTAAATATTTGGATCCACAAGGAAAAGGAGTGTTGTATGTTAAGACGTTAGGTATTGTTAATATAGTATCACAAGGAAGATGAAGTAATAAAACTACAGGTTCTTGTCCTAATGTTTGATAATTAGAGTTTGGAGGTAGATGAGTAACAACTATATCAGTTGGGGATAGAGGAGTAACAATAGTAGACAAGTCAGAGTCACACTTAAATGGACATGATTTAAATGCAGTAGTGGTTTCTGCTGTCAAGATAGCAGTGAGGCATGAACTGTCGGTGGTATTAAATCCAATTTTGGGTAGATCGCAAAGTTTAGATTTGAAAGGATCACATCGATGAATGTCATACTCATCTATGTTATAAGCTTTTCCATTTGTTTTAACAGCATACGCTGGAGGGTTATTCATGACACAAGTTTGATCTTCAAATTTAAAGGGAATCTGTTTCAGCTCAAACATTTTAGGTGATGGTCCAGCATTCCTAATAGGAACTCGTAGATTCATTACTATTTTTGTTGGAGTAACATAACAAGAAGTAATAGCTTCAGTATAGTAGTGTCGGAGTTCCCAAGGTGAAATAGCAAAGGTTCTATTTCTAGGGTTTAAAACAAGTCCTTCCAATTCAATAAGTTGGTACCACGTGGTAGATGTTGATAAATTTGACATTCTCTAATCGCATCTGAAATCAGTTTAAGCTGTTTAGAATATTGTACAATGTACATCAATTCTATTATGTCCGTTTGCACTACTTCCACAGTTTGCATAGCTGGTTGATGCGATAATCGGACTTGAAAATTACGCATTTGCATTTCAATATGTAGGAGAGCTTCATGTATTGATCTTCCTAATAAAGCGGTGGAGTTAACAAGTGTAAGAATATCATTATGGTTGGAAATAACACTTTCTCTGATCTGTTTGTTGAATTCAACAATGCTTTCTTCTGAATGTCGTAGAAAATTAATATCTTGTGAGGTAGCAAATCCACAACAGTATTTTCCAAATTTTGAAATAAAAGGTCTAGATTTTGGTGGAGAATGGACCAGATGTTGAATATAAGCCGTTTCTTGAGTAGGTGGATCATGATTCCAAATTGGTCGATTATAGTTATAGTTATCTCCTTCACGTGAAGCTGTTGGTCTATGATCGGTGAAGTTATCTGCTTTAGTATTCCATCCTATCTGTCCTTTGGTTAGTATTAGAAACTCCTTTTCAATATTAGAGTACATTTTGTCCAAGGATTGTGAAGTTAACGTATGAACTTTGCATACAATTCCATCTGGATCTGAACAATTTCTAATATTGGCAATCCAAGTTCTTTGTGGTGGTGCAGGTAATGGCATTTCTAATTGTAATATAGAGGTAGAATCATATATAAACATAGGAATTTCTTCTGAATGAATGCCAGTGACAATCCTAGTATTTACGGCTTGTCCACTGGTTGAGGTGGATAAACACATGATGACTACGAACAATCCACGAAGATAAAGGTGTTCTATAAAAGAGGAAATGTTCATTATATAGGTGAGAATCAAATTGGGGGAAAACACACACACACACAGAAGCATAGAAAAGGAAAGAAAAGAATTCATTTTATATTAATTATAGTTAAGTCGAACTGGAGGATGTATAAAACGTCCATATCGGGTTCGAATTGGTTGGATTGGCGTAATATTGGTTGCATTCTCTCCTCTGGTTTGAATATTTTGTCGAGACGACAATATGGATTGTCTTTCCAGTTCGAAAGGAAGTTGTTGAACAGGAATGTGAACAGGGGTATTTTGGGGAACAGCAGGAGGTTCATTAATATTTTCAAGATTTTCATTAGGATCGGGGATGTTATCATCATCGGAATCTGAATCATCATGAGGAACGATAGTTGATTCATATAATTCGTTATCATAAGGAAATTGTCTGTTATGAAAATCTAATTTCTTTCTCATGATATTGGTTCCGTATTTCAATAAAAATACCAATTCTGAATTGGTGAGTGTTGTAGGTCGAATCAAGTAGAAAGCTCGTAAGATATCATCAATAGTTTTCAACGGTGACTGCAAAAGTCGAATATACGGCATAAATGCTATTCCAGTAGTCACAGGGGTAAAAATGTTTTCAATATCATAGGCAATAAAGGTCGGTAGTTGTACTAAAAATATGCCATAGAGTGATATATATTTCATAACTGGATATATTTCCGCAATATCTCCTTTAAGACTATGAAGGATTATAATTGGAATATATCGAGGTTGTCTATGATGAATGGTGATTTCAATAATGATCAAGTTAGGTATGGATAAAAGGATGCGCTGAGAGTATTTTTCTTTTGCAAATAAATGTGATTCTACAAAGATTCTACAAAGAGCCGGAGGTACAATAATTTGTGTCAGTAGTATGCAACTGCTATATTGTTCAGATAGGGCTACATCTAACAATTGAAGTAGACCTGGAGTAATAATCTCGACAGTTTCAAAGTCAATAACATCTTTCCATTGTAGGTAACTGGATTCCTTAAGACCTAAAGGGGTCTGTAGATTATAAAGATAATCTTTAAATTGGCTCAAAACTTTGTCATCCATTAAGTTTTGTAAAAATGCATCAGCATGTAAGGTAAATTCTTCATGAGACAAATTATCATAATTTTCATCATAGTCATATTCAATAGAGAAGGGTTTCATTCTAGAAACATGTACAATTTGAATTTTCATATTCTTTAGACGTTGAACTTTGTAGTTAACTAAGCTTGTAGTTGCTAATATGATAAATGGTCCTTTCCATCTTTTTATAAACTTTGGGGTACACCCTGGAATCATGGCAGGATCGTGTACTAATACGAGACTTCCAATTGAATAAGAACTCTCAACATGTGTGTCATCATAGCGTTTCTTTCGTTTATAAGAAACGGATTGTAGATGATGAGCAATCTTAGCTCTCATAATGTACATTTTATGTAA
>JAQFZB010000588.1:0-12505 GCA_034695165.1 Desoria trispinata | reverse complement strand
CTCGTCACGTTTCGATACATTCCTTTCCAGAAATATCGTGACTTTATAAAACTCCAAGTTTTAAATAAACTTTGATGGCTTAAACTATCGACATGAGCCATTTGCATGACTTCTTTTTTCCGACATGACGGATCTACTAATAACCAGAAACCACCGTCTTCATCAGAGTTCGCATAATATAATACACCATTTTGTAAGCCATAATTGGCGTATTTATCATCTGGTTTAAATCTTAAGTCGGCAGGTTGATTTACACGTCGATTGAGTTCTTCACTAATTGGTTTTACTTTTTTGTCTGCGTATTGGTCGTCCTTAAATTTGTCTGTGTTCGTTTGAACCAATGAACATAAATTTTCATCAAACGCGTCTGGGTCAAATTTAGGATTTTTTAGGATTGTAATTTTAGTGCCCATCTGGCTAAACGTCCATTTGGATCTTTTATATTCAGCAAATAACACAAAGCACAATGATCTGTGACTATTTGGAATTTACGACCATGTAAATATGGACGAAAATGTCTGATTGAATCGACAACGGCTAATCCTTCTAGTTCAGTGATTGTACATCTCGACTCACAATCTGTTACGGATCTTGAGTAGCAGATTGACAGCCTTGCTGCAATCCTATTGACAGATTTACATTTATTGTTTGAATTGTGCACATATGTTTAACGGCGTTTCTTACTATGTTCAAAACTTCTGAACTTACGGCCGACAACGTCGAACCACTGTCAACTAGAGCAGTGTTTTTAAAAATTTCAACTTTCAAAGGAATTGTAGTGTGAATTGGCTTATCTTTGATCTGTTTATATCTTTTTGGGTAAATTTCGCCTTGAAATTCTGTTCTTTCAACTGAACCGTCTGTTGCACCACTTATAGAAATATCGTCGGCTATATTTTCAACAAATCTTAGACCTTTCACGTTTTGTTTGTTTACAGACGACTGTTTTGTGACTGTTGAATACAACAAACCAGTTTCATTAATTTTTCTTTTCATAACTGAGACTTCTTTTTTAAGGACAAACGTCGTAGCGTTTGGATTAAACAAAATTGTGTTCTTAAATCGAACATTCTGCGGCATACTAAAACTATGAACGGGACTAAAATTATTTAATTGCGACAAATAATTGGGATAGTTCCCACTAATTTGAGGCAAACGACTAAAATTATTCATAAAAGGAAAAAAATAAAATTATTATTGACGACTGGTGGGGCCATCGAACAAAAGTTATGGCTTCCACTAAACGGCAAATATAATAACTGATTAAAATTAGGGACAAACGGATATCCCACGTTAAAAAACGGATTCGCGACACGACTATTTACAAAGTGTTGAGGAACTGTAATTGGATTTAACAGTTCCTCTCTTATTCGTTTCCCTGAGCGGCAAACAATCTATCCACATCTTGAGAAGTTCGGATTTGTGCCATTTGACTATTATTTGTATATTGGGATCTATTACTTTTGTTGCTTGACTGGCTATGTTTATTCGTATACGGCTCAGAAGCTGCCTCGATTTCAGCTAATTTCCTAAGTCTGGCAAGGAAATCATCTATTGTCTTTACGTCTGCCATCGCCATCTGCTTTTGTGTATCTTTAGGCGTACCTTCACATAAATGTCTTAATTTTTTTTCGACTTTCATTTTATTGTCGATGCAAGCAAGTATTTCTAACTTTTTTGTGACATACGTCTGTGGATTATCCCTATAGTTAAATCGAAGCGCCTTATTTTGACGTGTGTAGTTCGATTGCTGAGAACTTTGGTCAAACATACTAATCATAGCTTCACAAGCTTCTTCCCAAGCAGTCTTATGATTTTCGTGGTCTCTATACTTGGCATAGCATGAATTCCACCACGCTTTTGCGTCACCATGCAGCACTTGGTCAAAATTTCCAATTTTCCACGAATAGTTATCGCCCAATCCACGGCTTTTAATATCTGACTCAAAACGACTTAAATACGTTTTTGCGTCCGATTTACCGTCATACTTTCTCAAGTCTTTGGTACTAGTATCATTTGGATTCACTTTTTGTACTAGGTCTTTCAAATGTTTAGCTACTGTAGCGTCTGTAGCTACTGTCTGTCTGTAGCTTTCCATAATCGCCTTGAATTGATCCTCAGTCATTGTTACTGAAGACATTGTTGTTGTTTCTTAAATTGTTTCTTAAAATACGGCAAAATAAAATTTTCAAAACTTGAATAAATTCTGACTAGCTTCAAAAACTTTTCAATTAATTACGGCTTTATTTTAAATTAATGGTGCCTTTATTTTCAATTAATTGCACCTTGCTGTGCTACTTTTGTAATGTATAGGTACAATAAATTTTCAAAACATTTCCAAAAAATAATTCACTTAATTCCGATATAAATCAAAATATTTCAAACTTATTGACGACTTAGTAGTAGTACCACACTATATTCCCATATAATTATAATGATTAAACAACTTAATTTCAATATTTTTTATTTATTCCCATATCCCCATGTATAACGACTCATTAAATATTCATCCCCAAAAACTGACAATGGTAAAATGTACCTTTCTATGTGTGACTCAATGTGGGAAGGTATAGTAACGACTTTTTTCTTACCTCTTTATGCCCAATGTTAATGACCTTTTATCACATACTTTTCCTCTCTATTTTTTTTACCCAAAAAAACGAAAAATTATTTTATTTTTAAAAATTCAATGTTTTTAATCTTTTCAAGGCTTACTAATAATGACTTTTTAATTTAAATATGCTACTTATAAAATCTATTTGACCAAAAAAGTGAAAATTTCCGAATTTCAAATTGAAAAATTGTTGACTTTAAAAGCAGAATTCTTGAAAATTTTAATTTTATTTATTGAGCCAAGGATGTAAGCTATTAAACAATAATAGCTTTGATTCGTTAAAATAGTTGTTTTTAAAGGAAATTTAAAAATGTATATGGAAGTTGTAGTTTCTTGGGGCAACGTGAGACAACTTTTTTAAATTAAATGGGGACTCACTTGGCTCTATTGAGAGGTCAACGGGATTTTTCCAGCACAATCCACACAATTTACGGCTTTTGTAACACTATTTTAATGATTATTGAAGGTACTTACCTTTAATTGATGAGATCCACGGGAACTTTAGACACCGCACTTTGATGGAATAGGGTTTGGACAGGGTGATGATGATGTTGCAGATGATGAGAATAATATGATGAGATGACACAACACGATTATATTATAAATGAACTCTTGGGTTCTTTATTAATTTTTACTTTGCGACTTCTTTAACTAAACCAACAACTGTGACCACTGAAGAAAGAATGCAAGACCATGCCGTCTTCTTCTAAACCTCCCGACTATTACTCCCACTACTACACTCTTCTCCCGTCAGTATGCTCATTTGCCAACAAAGTATTTGCAATCAGGTGGTTGCATTTTAATTATATGATAACGATTTATCATGACAGAACGAGCGAAAATATTTCCCAAACATAAATACACACGAATCTTGACATTAGTTACAACTTACTTTTTCCAGACAATTTCTAAGCACAATAAAAAATTCTCCATCGATTGTAAATTTGCTATGCCTTATATTCGACGTAGATTCCACATTGTTTAGAATTCCTTTTTCACTTTCAATTGAATTATACAACAATTAAACAATTGAAAACACTTAGTAAGGTGTGCTGTGCACGATGGTTATATATCACAACTTGAACACAAATACTTGGTTAATATTTGTGCAAAGAATAAACGTATCTGTTATACACTTTAATATAGGAATGCTTACTGTTTCTCAGAAATAGCTCAAAACCTAAAACCCCTAAGGCAATCAAAAATACAATCCCACAAAATATGTACAGAGGGATTAAATTTCTACAGCTAAACATAGCATCTGGGCTAATATTTTTATCCATTGTTGGATATTTAGTCTTGGCTTTATTATGCCGTTTTTCCCAAATTTTGTCAAATCCAGCTTCTTTCAATGAAGCAAGTGTTTTCAATACAGTTTCAGAGATAGCCATTACTATCCGGTTAAAAGAAGTATATGTACCCATAATATTACGTACATAATAACAATCGTATTCCAACACAAAAGACAAACATGGGGTTTTAACATAAAAGTTTCCATGGATCACATTTTTTAGCATTCGTGGTCCTTTATGATGCCAAACAGACCAATTTGAAAATATAACGATTTTTTCTAATTTACTAATTTTCATTCTCTTTTCAATTGTTGTCTGATTCAATTTGGAAATGAATAACTGATTGGCTGACTAGTGTCCAAAAGGAGTCACGAATTTGTATCTTCTTGCAATGAATTCTTTGAAATCAGAAATCCCAATGTGTTTGTCTTGAACAACGACTGCAGATGTTATATAATTCTCGTATTGCAGTCTCAATGGTGTAATGCAAAATGCTAGCTAGCATGGGGAGTAGCAGAATTCTAGATTTTGATAAAGAAAGTGCTTTCATCCACAGAAGAATGAACAATAGAATTACAAAAATGGTTGTGGCCATCCACACAGAGAGTGAGAATGGAATGGTCCAATCCTTAAAGCTTATGTTATCTGAATGTATTTCCTAATACAAGTACATTGCGCTGTACCCAAATATTTTCCCGTCATAGAGTCTGTTAGAATAAAAGTAAAAATCTTGGTCAATAGTGCGGTCATATGTAAAATAACCGAAAGGGTTCATCTGACTATTAACTTTAAAAGTAAAATTCTAAATTTCCGCAATCATTGAATTTTGACAGTACGCCTTTTCGCAATCCTTAGAATTCCGACGTTTAAGATGATAATGACAATACCACGATTGATAATTTAGGATCCATTTCTCATACGCTGCTACCGAAAAATTTTCCCATTGATATTTATATTTGAGAGCGTCAATTGTCGAAAGTTGGAGAAGATCTTTTGGAGAGATTAAAACCGCAATGTCTTTACAATAAGGACAACAATAATCCCAGCTTGAATAACTATAGCCATTTTCTTCCTGAATATATGGGTAAAAGACCCGTCAGGAATGTTTCACAACTGAGAGTGAGCGATAAAACAGTACTGAAGAAGTCACATACAAAAAGGTGGAGAACATATTTGATGATCGTTCTATTTCACGAAGTCCATCCAAATAATAACCTTCGATTCCAATTAAATAGGGATTATAGTTTATGAAAATGGTAACCGTACATGGTTCAAAGAATCCAAAGTCTTGTTCAGGCTTGAACTGAAATATAGGAATATTGTTTTTGGAATCGTATTTTGTAATTTTCAGAAATTGGTTCTTTCTGTTGTCATGAATCAAATTGTTTTCAATATCTAAATATGTCCACCCTTGATTCTGTCAATCTCTTAAATTTTACCACACATTTTGTAAAGTCATACAGATATAGTTGTGGGTGTGTATTTGTAACTGCACTGTCAAGAAAAGTGAATACCAAAAGCGAAAATAAAAATGGACTATATTGTCTCGTGAGTTTAAGCATGTATAAATTTGTCAAACAATGGAATAAAAAAACAGTTGGCCCTCTCAAAATCCACAATCGTCCAGGCACTGTGGTTTTGGAAATGACATTATACAGTTTGACTTGAGTTTTGAAATCTCAAGTCAAATACGGATGGACTATCTTATATTTGAGCCTAACTCAACAAAACAGGATAAGGCGTATTTGGAAAGTTGGCATCCAACATTAAAACCGCAGAAAACTGTGATAGTGTGTTACTTGCCAGAATAGATAGGGGGTTTTTAAGTGTTTGTATGTTGAGAACCATGGATTGGATTTTTGGAATTTACGATCTTATTATTTTCGGAAACACAAACACATATTGATTGCATATTTATATTCATATATATAATGTGGAATATTAAAACACGCAAACATTTTATTGCGACAAAATTTGAAATCAACGTCACTAATCATTGACCCACCAAATTCTAATGGAACGTGGAACTACACCTATAACATTTAGGTATAGGAATACCTTCTTCGTGTTATGTCTTGTAATATTGATGGCAGACATTTTTTATTTAGAGAAACTTTGAATTATAGTCAAAGTCGCATTTGACTCTATAGTCTTTATGATTTTATGACGTAATGCATTCCAGTTGCGATGAATGTACAGTTGCATTTCACTTTCCTCCATCTTTCGGCGTCAGAGAATGACGTGTAGTATACCAGAACAATAGTAAAGATACGCTATTTCCCAAAAGAAAAAAGTCAAGCTCTCCCTACTTCCTCTCGTAAGCCGCTATAATTAAAAAAAATAGCAGAAAAAGAATCTCCATTTTTTGTTCAGAAAACAATCAACCCAA
This sequence comes from Desoria trispinata, assembly GCA_034695165.1. NCBI lineage: Eukaryota > Metazoa > Arthropoda > Collembola > Entomobryomorpha > Isotomidae > Desoria > Desoria trispinata. The sequence goes on along the minus strand of JAQFZB010000588.1, from coordinate 6,210 downwards.
TATTTCAAGAATATTTGCAAATCACAGATAGTTCCTCTCATTTATTTTAATTTTTTCTTTGTTTTTGCGGATATTTACTTGCGCGATATGTAAACTAATTTATCCAAAAGGTCAGGGCTACTTTAAAAGGTGCAAAGTTCACCAAAATAAGGGGTACCAAGAATGATATCGAGGACATTTTCTTGTGTTTATGGTATCACAATAATCAATTTCGGGTTCATTGAATTTTTCGCATGAAACTGAATATGCAGATTCACTAATTCCAAAATCCGTCCGGGCTATGAGCTCCCGTAAAAATCTATCAGCAATAAAATTATCTTTAGAAGAAATGTAAGTAGCGAAAAGGATTATGCACCTACTTTTACACCATTTCCAGATTTCAAGTGCTACTTTATGGCAAGCTGTAAATCAGATCTACGCATTTTAATTTAGTGATCTTTAAATTAGTGATCTTTGTACTTTAAATTAGTGATCTTGAAATTAGTTATCTTTGCACTTTAAATAATTGATCTTTAAATAAGTGATCTTTAAATAAGTGATCTTTGCACTTTATATTAGTGATCTTTAAATTAGTTATCTTTGCACTTTAAATTAGTGATCTTTGCACGCTAATCGTTTGGCTTGTCACTTTCTTATGAGGTGGTAAAACAGATATATATAAGTTATGAGAACTTCTCAAACTAGCTAGTCGTGGAGTTCACATTGATACGATTTTTATTAATGCAGGATAGTCAAAAGGATCTAAAATCTTTGCTACGTTTTACAATCGATCTTGTAATGATACGTATGCATTTGCTAATGAATAATAAATAATTTTATAATTTCTGTTTTTATAATAATTTCAAAAGTAAGCTTCGAACAGCTTCGTTCTGTGACGCCGAAATATTTAAGAAAGTCTCGTATAAGCGTAATTGACTTTAAGGCTCATACAATTACGATTATGGGAGAGCGGCCGAGAGCACATATGTCAACTAAAACGTTTTTTAAAGTCAGTTTTACTAAACATAGAGTTTTACAAGTCGAACGTTGGACTAATAATTTTTTATTAAATACATTTCCAACGACTGCCAAGACAAAATATTTTTAGAAACACATAAATATTAACCAGTCACACAATATATAAATTTAATATGATACTTCCGCTCACTTTGAATTCAATATATAATAAAGACCAACGAAAGTGGCAGCAATCATCTTTGTGATGAGACTGCTCAATGAATTGGAAGAACTTCCACTGACACATGTTCCACCAGAGCAAACTCCGGCATTAATACAACAGAAACGTCCACAGCATTGTCGTCCACGTTCGCAGCACGAACCAGAACTTACACAACATACAGCCCCCACACTAGGGCAACAGCCATAAAAACTTACTCGGAGGAGTAACAACAAGTTTCATAAGAAAAGCAAAAATTATAGGAACCTTGCATTGAATCAGCTTCGCTTATCCTTGACAGTGTCTAATTGTAGTAAAGAGGTTCCTCTAAAGCTGCTGAAATGGATCCCTACAAAACTACCATAGTAATTAAGAGAACTAGTTTTTTAGAAAACATTTTAAAAAGGTAGATTTATTTAAAAAAAACTTAATTAGAAAGTCAGAATAAGTCCCCACACTAACTGATCTCATTCATCGATATTGTGGAGTTTATATATATATGCATTATGTTCGTGTATGTTTAGTTAATCCTTATGCACCTTCAAAGGAGGATTAGTGAAAAATTTTATGCGTCAGGTGAAACTAATAAATGTTGAAACAACATTTATGGAGTCATTCACAATGTACGTCATGATGAACACATTAATCAGTTAATCCAAGGTTTTTAATTAAAAGAGCCCGACCAAAGAAAAACAATAGCAATACTTATTGGCTTATTTTGATCGGACTAAAAATTTGAAATTTATCATCTGCTTTTTCACACCGAAACTTAAATTCGAAGTCCTATATAAATTTTTAGCCCGACCATAGGCTTATGTAATTGTCAATCCTGTCCGTCCGTCTGTCTGTAAACACGATAACTCAAGAACGCGTCATCCGATCCTAATGCAATTTTGCACACTTGTTTATTATTCAAATACAAAGTTTAAGTGCTAAGGTAATCCAAATCGGCGTAGTGGTTATCGAATAGCGAGATCCATCGTAGTGGGGTTCGCGATTATGAATGATTGATTGATTTATTGTTATTAGCCCTTTTAGGCCGTTGGCCCATAGAGCACATCGAAGAAAGTTTAAGGGTTCGCGATTATGGTTACCGTATTTATATAGGGGAAAATCTCAATCGATTTTGGCAACTTGAAAATAAAGACTACATATGATTTGGAAAGAAGGAGTGGGGGTGGGGGTTCGGGAGGTCTTCCCTACGAAGTTATATATATGGTCAAGTATTGTTTACTATGCACCTTTGGTCGGGCTACCACAAATTGCACGCAGGTTGTTTAGTTATCTAATTGTAAGAATGTTGATTTCCAATAATTTGAATCCTGTTTAAGATGTTTTCGTACTGTCAAAATTGATTTACTCATTTAAGAATTTTCTAAAGAATGTTACAATTCGGAAAAAAGTGTGAATCTCTGTCTAGTTTAATTTTTTTAGCTTTGGGTCTTTCACAATTAGCATCTTTGTTTGATTCTCTGTCTGATTTACCATTGCTCTGATTTTGCATTCCGCTGTAATATTGAGTATCTAAAAATCCCATTTCAAGACGTCCATCATGTTTATATTCCAAATGATTCGAGTAATTGTATCTCTTACAGTTTCCTGATCCAGGGAATGGTCCTAAACTTGCTCGATTTCTACAGTAGGAGGTGAAAAAAGGAATAGTTGTATGTATGGGGATGAAGTCCATTTTCTCTTGTTCTTTCAAATTGGTTTCAATTGAACCCAAATGTTCTCCCACAACATCGAAAAGTTCTTCAATATCCTCTGAAGAATTTGAGATTTTTCTTTTAAGTTTCAGGAGAGAATTTCGTGGCTTTGGTACAGGGCAGGTTGGGTCAATCCTTGCTAGAACAACAATAGCATACAATTTTTAAATTAACGTTGTAGATGCCACTAATTGTAACTATTTTTTTTCTAACCAGAAATCGTAGACTTTGATCGTGGTTTGGGAATTGGAGTCTTGGCTTCATCAGTGGGGTCTACATTGCTCATGAAGCTTGGAACCCCTCTTCCAGGGGTAAGTTTCCGACGTTCTGGCACATTTGACGGTTCCATTTTTCAAAGCAAAATTAACCAAATTTACAAAACTGAGAAATGAACTAAAGAAAGGTGGTGAATGAACTGATACAAGTTTATGGATTTGTATTATTACACTCATGAACTTCCGTGTTTTATCAGTTAAGTTGCACCTTATCTGACAAATGAGATAATGTAAAAATGAATCTTTATCTAAATAATGTAAGGATTAAGATGAAGTGAGCTTATTCACCTGTAAATACCAATCAATATTTATTTATGTATTAATTACTATATTTTTTGAAACAGGAAGTTCTCTGGCTTTTTTTATTTTTTACTGCAGTAATTTAATATTGATATACATCTAAGATCAGGATAACAGGATCAAAATAACAATGAATGCTTGAATGCAAGATAACTTTTTTCACTAAGAGGCTTCCAAAATACGTCAGTGTTATTCAGTTGAAGAGTAAATGATACGTCAGTATCATTTACTCTTCAAAAAGTTGAATGGTCTTTGGCCAATATTTATTTACAATAATTTTATAGGTCTGGCAATAGTCTATATCTTCATTTAATGAGGTGCTATATTATATTTTGTTTGCCAGTATTTATGAACCGAACAGGATTTTTAACTTTTCATGCAACTGTTATAGGAAACACTTTGTTGATTGTTGGACAAACAAAAAATGTATAAATGAATTGTCAGGAAGGGTAATTTTTTAATTCTAAGGCATTATTAAATATTTAAGCCAATTTATCCAAACTGCATTAATCCTGCATGTCGTTTCCACAACCGATGGGGCCAAAATTATGTCCATACTCAGGGTTATAAGTTCTGGTTTGGGTTTCGTCGAGAGAGGAGCTCACTGCTGCTCCACTTCAACTCATTTTTATACAAAATATTGGTCTGTAAAAATCCATTCAAAATTTTCATAATTGTGTACTAATTTTGCGAACTGTGGAATTTTTAAATTATTTATTTAAATTATTATTTATCTATTTATAAATTATTATCTATTTATCTAATAATTTATAAATTATTTATCTAATTTAAATTTTTATTTTTATATAATAGAAGATCGCACATCAAATTAAGTGCTGTAAGTTTATAATGTTGTAAAAGTAATTGAAAATTTAACCGACGGAATTAAAAAATTTCAGTGAAAATCCATATCGGTCTGTAAAATCCATTAAATCTCATAATTTAACAAACGCTAATTGTCAATTTCACAACTGAAACTAACCTAAGTAATTGAAAAATTGTAGTTAAATATTAAGTAACTTTAAAACATAACTTGAAAGCATGGCATGTAAAAAGTGTCATGACAAATCATTTGGGGAGGATCTTACACTTAACATGCTGCAATGGGAATGAAGCAAACACATTGATAACTACTTAAAACGAAATCGTTGCAGTCTTTTTCGCGAAGATCATCGTCAACTACCCGTGTTTGAAGTAATTATACGTCTTTGGTCCGAAATGGGGATGGCGAGTACTACCTGTCGTTATCAAGAACTGCAACCATTATGTATAATATTAATAACGTCATTTAATGATAACACTATGCAAACTATAATAAGAAGAAGATAACTGTATTTTGAACCCAAACCAGAACTCCCCTGATTAACAGGGCCCGTCGATGAGTTGTTTCGCTATTACTTAGCCATTGAAAAATTTTCTCTTATGATTGTAAAGGTTGCTAGCATATCAATCAAGTTAATAAAACCATATTATTATTATTACTCAGAGTTATAACAGCAGGTTTCTCCCGGTCCATCATAAAAGAGGCATTTTAACCGAGGCTCAAGATTGGCACCTAAAAGAATCAAATCGTTTCAACAAGATGTTTCTAATATTGCTTTAAAACATGGGATAACTAAACTTACCGTTACTTCCATTTAAACAATTGAAAAATGCTACATCGTGAAAGAGTTTACAAATAAAATTGCTGGCCAACTGGTCCCCATCAATGTAAACCAAACCAAATTTTTCACAAAGAGCAAAGAACGAAGGTTAACCAATGGGATCAGGGGCTGAGAATATGTATCAAGGACTCAAAGACTGCGGTAGTGCTGTTGTAAGATGGATGCATTCAGAAGGTCATAGAAAAAATCTGATGGGAAATTATGCTGAAATTGAATGTGCACTTTATGAAGATATTTTTACATGTTTATTTGGAAATCAGTTGTAATAGCCCCCTCGTCAAACCTTAGCCCAATGAGATATATTTTAATAAAATTCAGAATAGTACTGCAAAATACGCATTTATTTATTCAAAGCAAAATGTAATTACAAATAGTTTAATGTTTGTGGTTTGATATTTTACCACGAAAAACAAAGCGTGTCAATCGTTCTGTCGATGATTGCACAATAAAAAGTAGCCATCGTTGACCTTCTGTATACATATAGGCGATAATCCAGACATCCAACATAAAACCTGAGAGGCTGTAGAGATTTAAGATTACGTATCATTATTTTGGAACCAACAGACTTTGCCCGTTGCATAGACTTCATACTCTCTTCGTGCAATTGAATTAGGGAGCAATCATATTCAAAGATATTCCAAATATCAATAGCAGGAAAAAGAACCAAACATATACAATGCTTGGAAATTTGTCATATCCATTGATAATCACGAAATTTACGGCTGGCCAAAGTGTTACTGCCGCAAAGACTAATCCCCCCGCTATAATATCTGTAACAATTCGGATATCCTGAAGCAGAATACCGAAACATTTAATAAATCTTATGAGATCATTAACATGGGAGGAATCATCAGTTATTTATTTTATTTATTTAGTATTACAATGCGATTTCCATAGTATATATACATTATTATGTAAAATACGGTAAATGGTTATTACATCACAAGGTTTTGAAATTATAGTTAAATAAAAATATCTTAATTAGTATATTTATATTTTTAAAGACGTTTTTAGTTAAAATTTGAATTGAAATACGTTTAAATTGATTGTGTTTAAAACATTTTTGTTACATGAGTTATAATACATTACTTAGAATGGAATCCTCTAAA
>JAQFZB010000587.1:0-12518 GCA_034695165.1 Desoria trispinata | reverse complement strand
CCATACCAATGGTATTTACATCATTCCATGTGCCTCCTATCCAAAAAAATCGGTGAAACCAAACTACCTCTAACTACACGTCTCAAAGAACACCAAAATGCCTTTCGTAAAATGGAAATTGACACCTCTGCCATTGCATTTGATATTCAGGAAAATCCGATCCATGAAATCAACTTTCAAGATGCATCATTGATTGAAAAAAGGACCAAGGTATTTTGTTAGAAAATTTAAGGAAGCCCTTTGCATCAATGCTTACCCTTATACTAGACAAGGGACTTTTGGTCTTCAACATTACTGGACCAGGACCATTCTACAATGTTTTGTACCCCCTGATGAAGTTTACTGTAAGCATTCGAAAGCTTTTTGGGAAATATTCATAAAAAATATTAAAAAATTCATTTCCACATGACATCCTCCATTATTGAAAAAACAATTACTCAAAAGGTCAAGTTATTTAATAATAATTATAATATTAGGATTTTGGACAGAAACTACAATTTACAACTACGTAGTACAACTACTACTACTAATTTATAACAATTACAATTACAACACTACAAACAACTACGTAGTATTAAACGATGGTCTGATATTCTTTCACACATATCACTGCTGGATCCCCTGCATTGATTTTTATAAATATAAAGGTAAATGGTACACAAATTGTGGCTTTATTAGATACGGGAGCTACAATTGCTGTTTTTATAAGATATTTTAATGGGGAGATCATTCCATCTGCTCCATTACGAATTTCAGGATTGTCCAGTTCTGTTATTTCGACTACTAGGGTTAAGTTAAATTTACAATTAGGAATATAGAGTTGAGTTCATGAGGCACGTTTTTGTGAGCAATTACGGAGGCCATTGTTGTTTGGTAATGACTTCTTACTCAAATTATGTCCAGATATCTCGTATTGTAAACGCATTTTTCGAGTTAATGAGTTTGAATTTCCCGTCTTGGTACGATAGCCGATAATGTCCGTCCTAGAATAAAAATACGCTGTGCGGAATACACGTTGTTAGATCAACCCGGCTATGTTTCGTTTCCCGTTTATTTCGACCCGCCTTATATTCTGGGTGAATCTAGTAATCCCCGTCTTCATTTCAGTTATATCAGAGAGTGCAGAGCACATGTCCAATCCATCTTTCCGAAAGCAATTTTATATCAAGTTTACAATTCAATTTAGAAATCCCCGTACGTCAAAAATTGAATTTGTAAGTCGCTCTAAAACTCCGTTTAATTATTTGGTTCGTACTTATACTTACCAGCTTATTGGTCCTAATTCGGCACACTATGTTGATTATACCGAGAAATTAGTATCGTATAAAGCTTTAAAGAAGCATTACTGTTTTAATTTTACTTTGACCTCTGATACGACTATTTTTAATCGTTTGGTACGATCTCAAGGTAAAAGAACCAATTTGGGATTAATTCGGACTAATGGCACTATTGGGGTTATAGTGAAGCATTTTTATAATAAATTAAATGATAGTTTACATAAAAGATGATTTCATTGCTGTAATTTACTTTCCTTAAATAGTTCTAACTGGGATAAAATTTGGTCCTTGCCGCTGCAACTTTGTCATAATTTATTGTTGCTCTGTAGGGTTTCGGACAAGTGGAATGAATGTATCTTAGTCAGAGTCTATTTGGCTCTGCCTATGGAATATAAAATCCCTGGTTCGCAAATTGTGTCAATTTTTCAGTTAATTCTGGTGCTCAGTGAAATTCATTCATTATTCTAATTGCATTTTTATATTCTTGATATTGAATTTATGACTGGGTTAGATTATTGCAACTTTGTGCATCTGTATGAATAGATTTGTTGTCTGTGTCACTATTTAGATTATATAACTGTCGCATCGACAAAATTGTCCAGGAGTACAATTATCATAGTGCGGGGATGTCACAGGATAGAAAAACTGTTGGTGAACATGAGATGAACTCATGTTCACCTTTGGATGTCTTACTGCGTATTTATAACTATAACTATGCATGAAGAGATGATGAACCAGTTGAAGGTCATCATCTCTTCATGCCTCCACGTCATATATGCTTATAACGCCCATATGACGTGCAGCAACAATAGCAGCAACAATATGGGCTTTATAACGCCACCATATTTAATGGGGGTTGTAAATTAACATATGGTAAACATTGACCACACCTCCCCAGGGGGGTGACCTGGAACATCCAAAATCTAAAGGGATCTTCCTTGGTACCTCCAATCATGAGTGATTAAAACAGAATTTAAAAATCCGTTCGTTAATTATCGTGGATACAGACGGACAGACAGACAGACGGACACCAAGACATTCACATAAAGTTTTGTGCCAATACTTAATAAAGGTAACAACGAAAGTATACAACTGCATATTTTGGTATTCATCTCAATATATATTAATAGGATTTACCATTGTATATTATAATTGAAAGATGGATCAGAATCATTGTACAGAATTCTTGTAATTAATAAATATTCCCTTATTTTATTTAAAATATTTTTGTAACAAGTTTTTAATTGAAGCTATTTAATATTTTATTAAATTCACTATTTGGTAATTTTTTCAATTCTGTTGGAGTGTCAAACTCAAGTATTCTTCCATCCTGCAATATGATAATTCTGAAAAGGAAATAAACTTAAGATCAAATCTTAATAACATACAAGCGGGTGTATTGAGTAAAGTAAGGTTTTGTTGTTTTTTTGTGAAATTAGTACCTGTCATATTTAAAAATGTTAGTTAAACGGTGAGCAACGGAAATAACTGTTGAATGCTTGAAACACTTGTCAATCGTTTTTAAAAATAGTTTTTCAGTTTTTGAATCAAACTGAGCACTTGCTTCGTCAATGATTACAATTTTAGACTTTCGTAGTAAAGCTCTGGTGATACTGAGTAATTGAAAATGTCCATTGCTAAATTTATATAGAAATGTTTAGGTTATGAATATGCAATTTGGATGCTTATGTGCATTGAAATTGTGTCAAGTCTAACCTCATGGTAGTCATTGCTAAATTAATACTTTCGTCTATTTTTTTAGGGAAATTTGATACAATTTCAAGTAAACCTGACTGTTCCAAAGCTATCCATATAGTTGCATCATCGATTATGTTCAGAGGATCCAGGTTCTCACGAATTGTTCCAGTAAAAAACATTACGTCCTATAAATAAAATTACCAGCGTATATAATAAATCAAATGATCTACCTGGGCACGAGGAAAATACCTGAGGAATTATTGAAACTGCACTTCTTACAACATTGACGGGTAACTCATATATAGAAAGGTCATCTATTTTGATTGATCCCGAGGTTATATCTACAAGCCTCAATAACGACTGTACAAATGTCGATTTCCCCGAACCAGATCTTCCAACTTTATTTAAAATTATTTAATATAAATTTCAGCCTAAACTAAAATATTGAATACTTCAACTGAACTTACGAATACAGATCTGGGAACAAAAAAAAAATTAATGTTCTAATTTTGATGCCATAATTTATTAATTACCTTCTCATTTTCATTAATTGCACAACTATCTATTGCTAACGCATCCTCATTTGCTTTATTATGTCTAATTCTTAAGTTTTTAATTTGAATGTTGGCTGACTGCGGCCAATTCTGATTCATTTCACTATTTCCATTAGGTTCCTGACATTTAAGAAACTAGTTAGAGTTTTCAAAACTTTATATTACTACATTACTACCTCCGTCATTAGTTGAACCGATTGCACTCTCTCAACAGCTATAAAATTGGAATCCAAATCACATGTTAGTTTGACTAAATAATTTAAAAGCTGTGTGACTTGAATGGAAGCAGAGATTGCCAGCGCTGCTAAGGAAGGTTCATTTGAGATTTTAGTTGTGCTCACTACTATTGCCACAACTGTTACCAGTATAACACTCAAAATATCCAGTCTGCATTTGATCCACCTAAAATAATAAAAAATAAAATGTGTGTTTATCTGTTTTTATAATAAAATATTTTTTTTAAATGCCTTACACTATAATATACAGTAAAATTTTATAGTTTTACTTACAGAGTTGCCTCCATTTGGATTAAGTAAATGTACTTGTTTCTCTCAATTTTGTTGAAAATGTATTGCAGTGCATACATTGTAACGTCAAAGGAACTGAGAATTTTTTTTCCTTTTGAAAGCTCCCCTATTAAACTGTAAATGGGCGTCCTGCTCTCAGATTCCAATGTTTGGAAAAGGCAAGCAATTTTGGAATAAAATATCTACAACGCATCATATTATTATTACATTTCCCATCCATAGTACACCGCTGTATGAGAAACTGGAAAGTCACCTGAATTGAAATATAAACAGCGGTAACAGGAACTATGAAAAATGCTAACATGGGTACCGCATATAATATTTGGAATGTTGATCCCAAAATAAGAAGCAAATTTAAAAAAACCGATTGCATATTTTGTGGAACATTGTAATCAACCGTGTCTACGTCTTTTGAAAAAATGTTAGTAAAATGACCAACGGATAGCTTCTGAATGCAATTCAGAGGAACTCGTAGCAAATGCCGGAAGGCATTACAAAATATATTATTTCCCACATTTGAGTAGATGCGAAACAGGAAAATAGATCCCAGAAGTAAAAAGAAACCTAGAAAAGATTATTTAGATTTAAAATTTCAAATTAATATAATACAGACGAATTAGAACTTTACAGTTTAAAAACCCTGCTACACCAATTATTATCAAATTGGTTTCAACTGAGTATTGGTTCTCAGTACTTATGGTCCATTTTGATATCCAAATATACGAGAAAGTTAAAGCACCTATTAAAACAAAATTTAAATGAACTCAAAAAGATACATTATACAATCATTGCTTGAAGTTTGTTTGAACACATGGTTTATATATATTATTATTTGTCTGTCGGTGGGTAAAATTTTGGGAAGCCGTAATCCCAGTCTTTTCGAATAAAAGTATAACTGATGAACAGTATTGGGAAAAGATGTTTAAATTTGTTCTTAAATTCAACAAGTAAGTTCAACACTACTAGATCTCATGAGTTTTCATTAGTAACTATCTCATACGTACAAAGAACTGTCTAATTGTTTGAATTTCTCTTTATCCTTTGTCTAATCCTTACACCTACGTTCTATACACCCCTGGTGAAGTTTCGAAAGCTCGGGAAGTATAATAAATAAAATAATAAATTTATTTGCAATAACATCCTCGATTACCGTACAATCTAATTCTCAAGAAACTAATTATTTGATAGTATTCTTTAAACTGTCATTATGTCAAACTACCGGCAATTTTTTTAACTAGCACTGAGGGAGTCATATAAACACCCTAAATTAAATGTGAAAAATATTACAAAAACGTTTGATACATAGGCGATTTACCTGTTGACAACAAAGTTAGACAATAGCCAATGCTTCCCCACTTCCTTAGGGATGCTAACAAATACGTTAAAAACGGGTTACGTTTCATTATCGGCTCTACATCCGTACTTTCCGAATCATCTGTGACCTGAATTAGGATATGCCATGTAAGATTTAAAAATAACGCAAACCTTTCTAAATTACGTTTATAAACTTTGGAGTTGCCGTTGAAAACATATTGTTCTGCGCAACAGAGCTTCGTGTATTAATCCTCTATTTCAAGAATATTAACATTTATTTGCGGGTTAAATTTAATAAAATTTGTCGATTTTAAATTACCGGGACGGTCTTTGTCGAAATGCCATACTTGATAGATATTATACCTGCCGGTTCTACATCTATAATAATATCCGCCTGAGATTTGATATGGGGATCGCTGGTGCATATAATTCTAGTTTTGGAACTACAGAAACCAAAATTTCCAAAAACGTTGTCAAAGAGGTTGTTCCTTAATCTTCTATCCATTGCACTAAAGGGTTGGTCGAGAAAGAAAACATCGCTACCGCTATAAACTGCCCGAGCTAATGCCACTCTCTGCTGTTGTCCTCCTGAAAGAAATGAACCTGACGGACCTATTCTTCCATTCATTAGTGCTTCAGATAAACCAAATTCTTGTTCTGATATTTTCATTAAGTCAGTGACAAGTGAATATAGCTTTTCATTGTAAGGTTTAAAAAATAAGATGTTATTTTTGATTGAGTCATCGAAAAGCCATGGTATTTGTGGAACGTATCCTTGTACAACCTATGAAAATAATTTTAAACTTTAAATTTTACAAATAGAGAGTTTGTGCCAGGTTAACTTAAACCATATTACTTATAACATAAAAATTGTATATAAAAAGTTTTACGCCAAATTTTTTGCGTTAGAGAGTTAGCGCAGCAAGAAATTTGTGACGTACATAATTAAGTACGTACGTGTTAAGTTATATATCATAATTTGTCCCTTATGTGAAGTAAAATTATAATTTCAATTTTATATGTAAAAGTCATAAGATTTAAGTTTTTCCTCACAACTCTTTAAATTATAAAATCGTTCACATATAAATACAATTATGTCATAATTTTACATCATAAGCTTAACATTCACTTACTCTAATATTATTTTATTAGTGGAATATCATTTTTATCTTTATTAAGTATTGGAACAATACTTTATGGGGATGTCTTGGTGTCTGTCCGTCCGTCCGTTCGTCCGTCCGTCCGTCGGCACGATAACTCACGAACGGATGAACATTTTCAAATTCTGTTTTCTCCATTCGTAATAAGAAGTGCCAACAAGGTTCCCATTAGATTTTGGACGTTCCAGGTCACCCTCCTGGGGAAGTGTGGTCAATGTTTAACATATGTTAAATTACAACCCCCATTAAATATGGTGGCGTTGGAAAGCCCTAGTAACGAGCTTTCAAAAACACTTCATGACTATAAGGGTGTCACCACTCCTATGGGTAGGGGGAGGAGTTAAAGTTATGGCATATGGGGCAACGTGAGATTTACGCGCCATTCACCTCTGAAACGAATTACAACGGTAATTAGGTGGATATTTCAGGTAACGGAAAATGGGGCAATGTGAGATTCTCTCATTTTTGACATGTTGACACCTAGTACATCATTTTAGAGTACATTACATGTTCCAACACTTTACTACATCCGTTTCAATGGTTCATTACCTTTAATGAACTGTTTGTTTTTGAAAACTCCAACTTTCTCATTAATGCATTTAGAATGGTAGTTTTTCCAGATCCAACGACTCCGTCTATGGAAAAATTAATTAATGTAATTTAAGACTTGAATCCTTGCAAACCATGCACTTTATATATTCACAAACCTATCACGACAAGGTCACCCGTGGAAATTCTAAGACTAAGATTGTCAAACTTATTTGTCCAATTGTGTAACACATCTAAATCCGTAACATAATGTAAACTATTCAAAGGGCTTTTGCAGAATATAAATTTTGATATATATACCTTTCAAATCTGATGAGATTGTACCAGATTCGGTTGAATGCAAATATTCCGAAATTCGAGTGTAACATACTGTAGAAGTTGAAAAAAGCGAGAAAAGATTTGGTAGCCTAATAAACAAGTGCCGTTTTTAAAATAGAATATATGCAGTTCATTTTAAAACGTGGAATTTCTTACGTAGAAATTGGAACTGAAATCAAGTTGACAATTGTAATTATTAAAAATGCTGTTGACGGATTTAATTCATTTCCTAATATAAACGTAAACGTAGCAATGACTGAAAACGTTACGAAGAAGGAAGTTGAGCTGCTCAAAGTTATCATAAAAGAAAGGACAGTCTGGGCATGCTTGATGACGGAAAGCTCTAAAAATCTTAATTTGGAAACCAAATTCTCAAAGTATGATTCCCAAACATATACTTTCACCATCTACATCAAAATTAAAAATTGTTGTCAGGAATTTGCTTTGCACGAAGTTCACTTTACCTTAAATTTGGTAATAATTTCAATAATTATATTTGTTCGGCTGTCCTTTATCTTAAAATGTTGCATTTGTGATTGAAAGTAGCATTTAGCAAGACCACATTTCAAAATAACAATTGCAACTGTTGCTGTTAAAGCTGCAATCGATGCCTTTCCTGTATCTTTACTAAGCAAAATAATGGCAAGTACAATTTGAAGAGGAACAATCCATATACTGTGGAATTGAATGGAAAAATCCACAAGTTTTTGTGAGTCTGTTCCAAGAAGGTTTAATACTTCCCCGTCCGCTTTGGAGGAAATGTATTAGAATAATTACAAGTAAAGGTAAAAATAGGGAGTAAAAATGGGGAGTAAAATAATTATAAATGGTTAAACTTACAATTTGAATTTAAACATTGATTAGCAATGGCATTGTATAGAAAACTACGGAAAGATACGGCAGAGGCCATGGAAAGTTTCCAGTACATGAGTCCACAAATATTTTTTAACGCAATGCTACATATGAGGATGGATAAATATAAACCAACTTTCCACTGCTGCTTTTTATTATGTTGCATCTCATCTATCAAAAGACTTAGAAAATGTGATGGTCGCATTATTTAAATTTGCTTTCTTAATTTTTTATATAATTAATCAAATGTGGTACCTTAGCGCTTGCGGTGCAACAAAAGCTAGAGTCTCTTGAGAAAAACGCAACATTCCGCTGACAATAAAGTTAACTTTATACAACCGGAAGTATGCTCTGATTAGGCTTACGCGTGTTTTCCTAGATTACAAAAATTGTTTAGATTATAAACTGTATGGTTATTTTTTAATAAATCAGCGGACATTTATGCATTTTGTGCGGCCAAATTTACCCACTAAATATGTATCGCTGTTTCAATAGGGAGACCTTTTCTCTTTGCGTCATAATCTTTATTAGGTGACTGACTACATGTGGGCCTTTCGTTTTATCATATATTATCCGAAACACATAAGGATCCATCCATAGATAAAACAGTTGCATGATATGGGATTTTAAGGGTCGATTCTTGATACAAAAACAAATTAAAAACATATAAATGTTTTCTTTTCTGATAAAACCGATAAAAGCTTACATCAATGTCACACGAGCAAAGGATTCCAAAAATGTCAATGTAACACAAGCTCAGGTGTTGAAACAGCATCATAGCAAATATTGCTATATGGAGAATTGCTGAAGCAGTGAATCTTTTCTATTTCATAATAAGACATTGAAAAACTAGTAAATGTAAAGTAACGATTATTATGAAAACAAAGGTTTTCAGAATATATTTTCAATACGTTAAAAAAATTGTATCCGTTGTATTTAATAATGAATAATAATTTATGCGCCCCCTCTACAGTGTAACGTAAAAGCCGGCTTTGTGTGTCAAATGCCAATGGCTGGCTAAAATGGCTAAAATGGCAGAAATGGCTAAAATGATTGATATTGTATACAGAACGGTTAAACTTCAAGATGTTCATCAAAATGAGTAAAAGTAACAGCATTAAATCGTACTTGCGATCGAGTCATAAGTTAGTTTTGTGAAACTCCCAAGATATACGGGATGAATTGGACGGTAAGTGTGTTCATAAATTTAAATTACAGCAATGTTATATTTCATAATTGCGATTAAAATATTAGTACATTTTAGCGGAAGAGATTGTAGACGTTGTTGATCTAAGTACAAACAATAATTCCTCATCGGCTCCAACTTTAAAACCACGTGAATCAGATACAATTAATATTGAAGTCATTGATTGTGTAAGTTTTAATTCGTATATTATCGTTACTACTATAAAACAATACTAAGTTTATTTTTGTGGTATTCAAAAAGGATAACTTTCCAAGAAGCAACAGCGACGAAAGTCTGAATCGATTGTTAGAAGACATTTCAAGTCCAGAGGTTAGTGATTACAAACCCGGTAATTTCAGCGACAGCTCAGATGACGAACAAAAATCCACAAAAATTAAAAATAGTCCAACAACATCCGTAAAAAGGAGAAGAAAAGTAAATTGGACTGGGGGGCATTTCACAACTGTCTGGAAAAAAGGAAGAGTACTCTCAAACAAATGTAAAAAATGTAAGAAGGAAATCAGCGGTCGACCTAAGAGAATGCAAGCACATCTGAAATTATGCCAGCAAAACATTCGAAACAACTTCCTGATCTTTATAAGAATTCGGCTGCGTCAAGCTTTTCTAATGGAAACAAAACTAGACCCTTAACAGTAAAAGGTACTATGGAGAAGTTTGTGAACAAAATGCCAACTCTGGATCACAATGAGCTCAACATCATGATAGAGTAATTTATATTTTCGGCAAATCTTCCATTCTCAACAATTGATAACTATTACTTAAAGGATCTTCTTAAAAAGATGCAACCAAAATTTCGACCACCAAGTCATGACACCATCCCGATTTCCAGATTCATCGCCCTGACATCATTGTGTATGGATGTAATGCACCTTTGCTGAATTTAGTCGGAAACCATATTACGCCCGAAGATTTGCTGAAGAAAATCCAAATGGTCAACGTGTTTTTTAAAAGTCACCATTATACGTCAGTTAGATTAAAACAACTGGATGGAAACCGTCCAATTCTGGCCGGAGCAACGAGGTGGAATGCGCAACTAGACGCATTGCTCTCATACTAAAAGAATCATTTAGATTATCTTCAAATTTTAAGGAAAATGAAGCAAAAATCACATTCTTTGACGAAAGGGATATCACAACGATACCTATTTGATGATTAATGTAATTAATGTTGTGTCGTACCCCATAATATACCATAAGCTTTGATTTTAATATGTAAGAATCAAATGTAAAACTAACTTTTACTGATCTAATGGCATGTAATTGGTTAAACCTAAAAAATAAACTGAAATAAAGTTATTAAACTCAACACATAGATTAAAAATCTTTTTAGCCATTTTTGCCAATTTGACTTGAACAAAAACCAATTTAGCCAGCCGGCTAAAATGGCTATTAGCCGTGTGGCTGAATTAGGCCCGTAACACTGCCCCTCTATCAGTCGATTTATTTCCGACGTTAATAAAAAAAATTCACTAAATAATCAGATCCCAATAACTTTTTTACAGAAACTCAAAGAATTCTGTCTGAAATTTACGAATAGCATATGTGGTTAGGAATACATATGCATTTACAGAATATTTTTGCAATTTTTTTTAAATTCTGATTGCTTTAGTGAAATAAAAATTAATAGAAAAAATTCACTAAAATAGTTAATCATAATTTTAAAAAAATTAAATAAGATATACTGTAAACGGATTATTATTCCAAATAACTTTTTTACAGAAACTCAAAAAATTCTGTCTGAAATTTATGAATAGCATATGTGATTGGGATTAGAAATCCATTTACAGAATATTTTTGCAATTTTTTAAAATTCTGATTAAAGTTTTAGTGAAATAAAATTTTTTTATACTAACATCGAGGAAACATCGACTGATTGAGGGTGCGAACATACTACCATCAGGTTCTTAAAACTGAAAAATGTATGTATGTTTGTCATGTATTTCCCACTTGATGGAATATGATAATATTTTGTAATTTGTGTGGATGTAATCATTGGCTATATAAAGCCATTACATTATATTTTTTAAAACGGTGAAATAATTTGGCTGAGCAATACCTGGATTGCCACACATGGATTGATTTAAGAAAGAAAATGAACCAATGTAACGCGTACGTAGCAAAGGATTAGGTTAGGTCACGACCAAAAGATCTACGACAAAATGGTCTGCATTTAATTTATAATTCATTATATTTTAGAGCCAAAACTAACATACAATAATAATGCGAATAATAATACTTACAATCCAATAAGAAGATCAATTCAGTTTATAAATTAATAGTATTGCCTGTAGATTTAGATTAGGATAGATTTGTGTTAGTTATTTTTATTCTTATTTTATTATTATTATTTTATGTTATTTTTGGCTTTTAAAATATAATGGGGGTACTCACACATTGTCGCTTCGCAACATAGTTCGCAAGTTTGCGGCGTTTGCGAACCCGTTAGCGTGAGGACACCCTGAAAACTTTGCATCGCAACATTTCATTTTCATAGAATTTTAATTTTAATTCGAATTTTTTTAAATCGTCATTGGTTACCCATATGATAACAAATGTTGCGAAAAGATGCGGAGAAAAAGTACCTTTTTGGTGTCAAAAGTTCGTAAAGAGATTTTTGGTTGAAAATGTTCGCAAATGTCGCAAACTCCGTAAACAAATGTTGCGAAGCGACGTTTTCGGAGTTTAAGACGTATATGTGAGTACCCCCAATGAATTATAAATTAAATGCAGACCATTTTGTCATAGACCTTTCTGTCGTAGACCTTTTTGTCGCGAGACCTTTTGTCGTGACATTTTGGTCGCAGACGTTTTTGTCATGACCTTTTTGTCAGACACCCGTAGCAAAGTATTATACATAAGCCAGTAACTTTATGCTCAAAATTATGTTTAAAAATGCAAGCATGACATCTGTGACCCATGGGTCTTGCGCCAAACATTGTGACAGTTAGACATACAATTTCAATGTTCACTTCACATGTTCAAGTAGTTCACTTTGAAATACAAAATAGAAAATACTTTACGAAAAATTGCAAAATAGAAAAATACCAAATAGAAAATACTTTA
>JAQFZB010000586.1:0-12531 GCA_034695165.1 Desoria trispinata | reverse complement strand
TAAGCTTGCCGCGTAGCTATTTGTGCGATAATTTGAACAAGTTCCAAATTGTTACCTTCACGAAGAAAAAGATAGCACAGTATAAGAAACCCAGTAAAAAAAATTATAACCCATATTTTCGAGTCGAAAGCAGATATCAAGCTACTAAATTTTATTTGTTGTGATATTTTATCATTTGTGCAATAAATTAAACCCAAGCCATAGAATCGTGGACGATACATACGATCCACTGTAGTATGTATCCACTGTTTGAGGTATATTGTTAATTTGTAATTTCCTTGATACAGAACCATATTTAAATTGATTTGGGACTGTAGTATATGCACTAATGACACTGAAATTATGATGAAAACATAAAAAAATCAGTATACGAGATTCAATAGAACAGTGATATTTTTTGAAAGTATACGCACAATTGTAAACGTCTGCGTCAAACAGATTGACGGACTTTATTCCGATATATCTCCAATCTTGTTTGAATTTGAATAGAGTTATTGATTGTAATGATAAGTCTATTTTATCCGTGGGAATTCTCTTCCATTGGTGGATGCAATATGGGCAAAAATAATACCAATTGTTTGGAGTTTCAAAAATAAACATTCTTGTGGATAGCTTATAATGAAGTATGTGATGTCTGAAACCAACATAAATTATGGTGGAAAAAATAAACATATTCCTCACATTATCCCGTAATCCATTAAGATATTTCCCAATCCTTGAGCCTAAAGCAGGATTCTCAACATGATACATTTGCTTCAGGAAAAAATTCACAGAGCAGGACTCAAAGAAATGAAAATCTCGTTCGTAACGGTTCTCGTAAGCAGAACTGTCATTTTTGGAGTTTTGGAGTGTTACACATGGTAATCCTTTATTGTTGTGAATAAAGTTCTCCACAACGTCCAATGTATAGTCTTTGTCTATAAAGCTTTTAAATTTTAACACACATTGAGAAAAATCGTAAAGATTGTAGTTTCCAAAGCATAAAACACAGTTGAGAAGAAATAATAACTTAAATACTTCACCCATTTTTTTCTCGATAAATCGACAGTTTACGTCAAAGATTAATATATATATATGTATATTTGTTGTGTGAGGAATAAAAAATAATTTATACGGCCTCTAGGAAATAAAAATAATTTATAATAGTATACGGCCTCTAGGAAAAGAACATAAAATATACCAAACAAAATGATTGTTTCAATAACTTTGTTTTAAAAACGTTTCTTGTTAAATCAAATATTTTATATTCAACCTAAATACGATAGATTACTGTTTTTAGTTTAATAAGCAAGCCAGGTAAATAATTATATACTATTACGAAGCAAAATTTTTTTTTCTGCAAACAATAATTATCCAAAGGACAATGTATTTCATACTTTTTAGCCCGACCAAAGAGCTTATGTAATTGTCAATCATGTCCGTCTGTCTGTCGTCTGTAAACACGATAACTCTAGAACGCGTCATTCGATCTTCATGAAATTTTGCAAACTTGTTTCGGTCAAGGTCACTTGCAAAATCGGTCAAGTGGTTTTTAAATGCCAAGTCTCAACGTGATGCAGGGTCGCGATTATAAGGAAAATAATCCAATCCCTATAACCCCCGAACCTTTTCACCAGTCCTTATAAAATTTTGCACATTTATTTATGATACTAACACAATCATAAATTTAAAATATGAGCAAAATCGGTTGTGCAGTTATTGAATGGTGGGTCCCAACAATGTCCTGCACCGCATTTATTTTGGAAATCTTATCATCGCGATAACTCCAGAACGAGTTAACCGAACGTAATGAAAGTTTGCACACACAATTAAAATGAACGTAAAAAAGTTAAGTTTGAAGAGAATCATGGTACAGCTGGATATACGGGGTACCTTAGTGATCATCAAAAAATATCTCCAATTAAAGAGTTGGTAGGTTAAAAAATCACCAGAGATACTGACTTCTCCATCTTCGTTTCCCCTTATATACATTCTAGTTCTACCTAGGTTTTTGAACGATTTTCTGCAAAACGCAATGTTAAACAATACTTTTAACTTTATTGAGCTGAAATTGAATAAAGTGAAATACTATGTTTATATATAAAAGCACGTCTTTGTCCTTCGTGGGGGAATTTCAAACCCTTTTTGCTTGTTTTTTACGTTTGTAAAAATATTTTAAAATGAGACATTCAGCATTATGCCAAACGAATAAAAATCAGGCTAAAAAGGTCATAAAATAATTAAATACAACCGGTTTTTAGCACGAAATATTAGCTTATGGAATTGTCAATCCTGAACGCTTCATCCGATATTCCTTAAATATTGCACACGTCTTTGGAGTACAAAGTTTAAGTTCAAAGATGAGCAAAATCGGTTAAATGGATCACGCATGACGAGACCCATCGTGGTGGAGGGTCGCGATTATAGGTACCGTATTTATATAGGAAAAATTATATTAAACTTATAAGTTAAGATAATGTCAATCGATTTTGGCAACTTGAAAATATTTACTAGATAATATATGGAAAAGAAACAAAGGGGGGTTCGGAGGGTCTCCCCCCGAAGTAAAAGACTTTAAAAATAACCAGAAAGTTTGATTAAATAAATGGCCAAGTAAGTGTGGCTTTCGTTGCACCTTTGGTCGGGCTTTCACAAGTTGCACGCAGGTTTTTTGTACTATACACATAATTAATGAGCAGAAGGGAAATTTTGGAAGCGTACGACTCAAATAGTGTTTTCAAACAACTGTAACAATTTTACAATTTTCTTCAGTGATAAAAATATAACAACTCGCCAAATAAAAAATTATCGATGCAACATCAATGAATAGAATAACTTGTATAGGTAGTTACTTGTTAGAAAAACTGGTTATATTTATATTCAATGTCATTTGCTCAATTTCTCATATCCCTACATGTTACTTTTGTAACACTTATATTTCCTGCTCGATGAGCCCAGTTTTCATCCCCAATGATCCCTTGCTTTCGCGATACTTTTCCCCAGCCTATCTAATGCTCCCCAATTATGCACAATGCAATTCGATTAGTGATCAGCGACTAGAATTTACAAAAAGGGGAAAATAAGTAAGGATTTTATTAACTACTGGCATTAATTCAAATCAAAAAATGAAACTCAAAAATATTGATCGTGTTCTTGCAACAAAATCTAAAATGAGAATGAGAATAAAATTTACAATCACAGCTTTAGTTTTCAATACTCCACGTTGACTAACAAATTTAGATGACCAATAGAATGTAATTTTAGGGACGCTAATAAATTAACAACCAATGAAAATTAAACACAATTTTTAGTTAACTTAAAGGTCAGGATCTCATTTAAATATAGATAGTGAACAAACTGAAATCGGATTTTTAAACAAGGTAGACATACAAAATAAGAGACTCCTGAATATATAATGAGAAAACTCAAAGATAAATATTTAACATAATAATAATTTGGTTACCTTTCACAATCTTTAAACTTAATTATATTTTCCAATTACACAACATATTAACTGAGATTTTATAATTATGGATTAATTCTGGTAACTAACTAAATCACACATATTTGAATTATTATTTTCCCACTACTAAACATAGAAAGACATTTCATATCATAATATTCTTATTCAAATGATAATTTTATATGATACAAATCATGAATTTGAAATGATTTTGAAATACTAATTTTAAAATGCTAATTTTTACACTACGACGGCGACATTACTCCCACCCCTGTTGAAACGTAGTTATCAACAGAAAATTTCAATTAGCCGTCTTCTTTCTTCTCGTCCTTGCGATGAACATCCAAAATGCACAATCTTGAAACGGGACGTTTGTGAATATGTCCGGTTTTACCCATCATGATGTCCACCACTCTCGTTATCTTGTCTTGGCCAGGGTACAAGCTTACGACAATTCCCTTAGGCCACGAATTCCTTGGGAGATTTTGATTCACCTCCAAAACGACATCTCCAACTTTTATTGGTCTCGTTATGGAGTTCCACTTGGTTCGGCGAAGAAGTGTGGGCAGATATTCCCGAACCCAACGTCTCCAGAAGCTGTCAGCCATTTGCTGAACAATTCGCCATTGCTTTCGTCCGCCTAGTTCTCCTTGGTCAAACTTTCCCATTTGTTGTAGATTGCTGGATTTCCCAATTAGAAAATGATTGGGTGTAAGTGCTTCACCATCGTCTGGGTCATCCGGGACGTGGGTCAAGGGATGAGAGTTTACGGTGTGCTCTGCCTCTACGAGTAATGTGTAAAGGGTTTCTTCTGTCAATGTCTTCTGATTCAAAGTAGCTCCTAAGGCAGTTTTGACCGATCCGACCATTCTTTCCCAGCTTCCGCCCATGTGGGGAGCTGAGGGAGGAATAAATCTCCATTTAATTCCATGGTTCGTGCAAGTTGTCTCTAATTTGTTTTGGTCAAGTTCTTCCAGGGCTTTCTTCATTTCGTTAGCGGCACCATGAAAATTGGTGCCGTTGTCACTAAAGAGTTCTTCAGGAGATCCTCTTCTTGAGATAAATCTTCTGATCGCCATTATACAGGAGTCCGTAGTCAACGATCCAGCCAATTCCAAGTGAACTGCACGGGTACTGAGGCAGGTGAATAAGACTCCATACCTTTTTTCGCGACTCCTCTTAACAATGACTTCTACTGGTCCAAAATAGTCGACCCCTGCTCTTGTGAATGGTGACATGAATCCTTCCGTACGGAATGTTGGCAATTGTCCCATTTCTGGTACCATTGGTTTACTTGATTTATTCTTGCAGGCTTGACATTGTATTTTGGCTTTCTTTACTGCTGCACGTAGGTGAGGGATGTAATACTGTTGTCGTATCTCGTTCACAATTCTTTCAAATCCATGGTGGCCGCAGCATTCATGAAAGTCACGGATGATTAGTTTCGTTATGGTATTACTTGAATCTAAAATGATTGGCCTTCTCGTCTCATGGGGAAGTGTGGAATTGTCCAGACGTCCCTTAGCCCTAACGATTCCATCCTCATCCAGATAAGGACTTAGTTTGACTAACCGGCTGGATTTCTGAATTTGTTTCCCTTTCCTCAGTGCAGTGACGAATCCAAAATTGATAAGCCATGTTCTTCTCTTCTACTGATATGGATTTTGATAATCCTGGTTGTCTTCTGACAATGCGAAGAACATACCCAGTGACCCTAAGTAGTCTTTGCAATGATGAGAATCGGTTTACATCAATAGCCGCATTTGAATCTCCTAATTTAAGAACTTGATGTGGCTTTAACTCAAGTAAGTTCAGGTCTACTTCCTTCTTTATTGGTTCTTTTGGCCAATGCTCTTTTGATTTCTTCAGAAAGTCGGGGCCTTGAATCCATCGACTGTTTGAGCTCCAATCACAAGGCCTGTCAAAGCGTGTCATCTCATCTGCCACGTTTAGGTCTGTGGGCACCCAGTGCCATTGGATTGATTCCGTGATTTCTTGAATCTCTCCAACTCGGTGTGATATGAACTGTAGAAATCGACGAGAGTCCGCACGTATCCAACTCAAGACGCTAAAACTATCTGTCCAAAAGTAGGTGCTGTGGATCTTGATTTCTATTTCTTCGTTGATGAAGGCAGCAAGTCTGGCAGCGACTACCGCGGCTTGTAATTCCAATCTTGGTATTGATAGTGCCTTGATTGGAGAAACTTTGGCTCGTGACATGACCAAAGAAGTGTCCACACTATCTGCTTGAGAGACTCGAAGATAAGCGACCGCTCCAAAGGCCTCCTCACTGGCATCACAGAAGACATGTAATTGATTGTCTTTTGATCGTGAGAAATGCGGAGAAAGGCACCGTGATAGTGCAAATTCAGGAACTCTCTTTAGCTCCACTAGCCATTTGTTCCAAGAATCTAGTAGTAGTGGTGGTATCTCGTCATTCCAATCAATCTGAGTTCTCCATGTAGACTGTAAAATTATTCGAGCCTTCACCGTTAGAATAGATATTAACCCCAGTGGGTCATACAGAGACATGACAAGCGACAACATTTCTCTTTTTGTTGGTGTCTTCAATCCCGATAGAATCTCATTCTTGGCTTTGAGGAAGGTCAGGGAGAAGGTGAAGCTGTCAGATGAAGGTTTCCAGAAAAGTCCTAGTACTCTTTCAAGGGGTCCATCTTCATCTAGACATGAGTCTTTGGTAGACTTGGAGCGAAGGTCAGGAGGAATTACTGAGAGCAATTCCTTGGAGTTGGATAGCCAATTACAAATCTTGAAATTCCCTTTGCTGTGAACCTCTGTTACTTCTTTCCATCTTCGGATACTGTCATCCGTGGTGTCACAGCTATCTAAATAATCATCCACGTAATGTCGATTGATTATGGCTTCGCAAGCTTCTGGAAATTGATCTTTCAGGTTCAAAGCATTTTGATTTTTCGCCTCGCAGGCACAACATGGTGAGCAGGTGGCCCCAAAAATCAGTACTTGCATTTCTAAAACATCTGGGTCTCGGTCTCTGTCCATACCCCTCCATAGAAATCGTTGTGCGCAGGCATCTTCTTCTCGGACTCGAACACGATGAAACATGTCAGCAATGTCTCCAGTCATTGCTATTATTCGCTGTCGAAATTTAAGTAGTACTCCTGGTAGTGAGGTCAACTTATCAGGACCTTGGAGTAAATGGTCATTAAGGCATGATCCGTTGGTTCTTGCTGCAGCATCCAGAACGAATCGGTATTTTCCTGGCTTCTTGGGATTTGTCGCCATGAAGTGTGGGAGGTAGAAACAATTTGATTTGGGTGCCAGAGTTTCTTCTTTACTGAGGACTCTTGCGTAACCTTTCTCCAGGTACTCTTGAATTTTGTTGCAGTAGATTTTTGCAAAATCCTTGTCCTTATCCATCTTTTTTTCCATTGTCAGAAGTCGTCTGAATGCATTTGGCTTACTGTCCGGAAGGTTTGGTTGTTTCTGTTTCCAAAGAAGTCCTGACTCCCACCCGTCTTGGATTCTTCTAACGGTTTTATCCAAAATAGTCTGAGCGTACCCATCCTCTCTGGATCTTGGTTTGCTTGACTTTGGTATGATGCCCAGAGACTCTGTGGTGAATTGAAACTTCACCAATTGGTGCAGAGGGTCTGTATTTTCTTCTTGAAGTAGTTGACAACTAAAGTTCTTGCCACAATGATCCTGTACCGGTCCCATGAGGACCCATCCTAGGGCAGTCTTTGTAGCAA
The DNA here is from genome assembly GCA_034695165.1 of Desoria trispinata. Classification (NCBI taxonomy): domain Eukaryota; kingdom Metazoa; phylum Arthropoda; class Collembola; order Entomobryomorpha; family Isotomidae; genus Desoria; species Desoria trispinata. Next base: position 5,358 of record JAQFZB010000586.1, on the reverse strand, counting down.
ACGGTGAATTTCCTTTTCCCTTCCGCACTTCATGAGGAATAAGAAGTTGTGAATTGTCCAATCCAATCAGCATCTTAGGTTCGGCATGGTCATAGGTAAGGATGTTGAGATCTGATAGATGAGCCCATTTCTTCAACATCTTTGGCTTTATTGTTTGAGAAGGGAGTTTTAGCTTAGGGACGGTCCTTGCGTTCACCTTGAATGATTTTGTTGAAGATGGTTTGAGAATTTCAATTTCAACATTTACTGAATCGTGATGAGTAGTAGATTGAAATCCATCCACCGTTAGTCTTGTTGTTTTTCCTTTGAGGCCCAGTTTCTTTGCGAAATCTTCGTCCATGACGGTGATAGTCGCACCTGTATCCAATTCTGCAAAGGTGCTGAAGATTCCTTTTGGGCTTCTAACGAGAATAGGGAGAATTCCAACAATGACTCTTCCTGAACTCGATGTTTTGGATTGCTGTTGAGCAGATTTGATGCTTTCAACGCTATCCTCTGAGGTAGCTGTAGTGTCCAACTCCTCTGAATTGATTGCTTTAACCTCTTCATGTTTCTTCTGACTATCTTGAGGCTTCTTACGATTGTGGAGAAGGCGGTGATGTGACTTGTTGCAGCTGTCTACTCCGCACGAGCGTTTGGTTCTGCATTCTTTGGTCTGATGTCCAAAGTTCAAACATGTAAAACATAGTTTTCGTTCCTTAACTGCAGTCCATTTGTCCTCTATGTTTAGAGATTTGAAACTGGAACAGTCGTATGCACGATGTCCTTCTTTCCTGCAGTATCCACATTTACCCGTTACCTTCTGATTTGAAGTCTTCTTCTTAGATGATTCCTTCGCTTCTGTCGCAGTTTGAACTCGATCCCGTTGTCGAGTTTTCTTTTCTGGTGCTGCTGTAGACGGAGCAGCAGGAGGGCATAGACGGTAAGCAACTTCGGTTTCGGTCTTTACCCATGAGGCAAATGAGCTAAGTGTCACATCTTTGTAATTCATGCTTGCCTTTGTCCATTCCATTTGCTTTGATGGGGGCAATTTCTTCACCAGTTCCTGCAATAGGGCTGGGTTACTGAGGTGATCGGGTCGGTTGAGAGCTTGGATTGTAGCTGTGAGATTCCGAACCGCGATTCCATATTCCACAAAGGTTGGTAATTTGTCGAATTTCACTGTAGGTACTTCTTTTGCACGAGAGAGTAGGGAAGTTATAATAACTTCGGGATGTCCATAGCGATTCTTTAAATCTTCTATGACTTCTGGTACACTCTGAGGATTAATGAGTAACCACTGGACCATTGATTTGGCTTCTCCCTTAAGGGCTTTTTGTAGTCGGGACAGATTATCCGCATCTGTGTAGTTGCAGGTTCGTGTCGTCGTCTCATACGCGCTAATGAATGCGGGCCATTCTTCAGGAGCACCGCTAAAGATAGGCAAGTCCCTTCCTTGAACTTGTCTAGCAAGAAGAGTTCTGGTTCCATCTATAGAACCTCCAGTGGAAGTGGGGGCTGCTTGCCGGAACACTTCTGACATTATGCTGGCCATTCCGCTGATCATATCCTGATGAGGATTATTGTTCTGGTTGCCCTGTTGCTGCTGAGGGACTCTTACAGTAGAGCTTTGCTGTCGATGTTGATTACCGCTTGAGGTATTTATCTGGGCATTTGATGCTTCCGGTGCAAATGGACCAGTTGAATTCTTCATGTGTTCTAGTCTCGTCAAGAGTTCAGCTGTCTCTTTTGTGAGCATTTCTCCGTTGAAGTCCACAAGATCGGGATCTGTGTCTTCTTCGATTCCAGTGGTACTCTTCAACATTCTAGCGATTGCAACATCAATATGATTTTTGATCCTTAATTCCATTGCTTCCTCTGTTGTGACTGTTACAGGGTCAGAAGAAGGGTCTGCTTGAGTTTGCTTTTGTCCGTTTATAATCCAAGAGGAAATTGAAGTATTTTTACGTTCTTGTTCAACATCTTTATTGTATTCTGAGTTATCCTCCATCGCACTCAGCATTTTCCTTCTACGGTCAATTTTCTTCTGGGTTGTCTGAAGACGAATTGTTGCACTACTTATTGCAAATTTCTTCTTTGCCATTTCCAAATTCAAGTCAAAAATTTGAGTTTGAATTCCTCTCTTATCATCTTCTTCCACGATGTTTAGTTGTTCTTTTAGAAGAGCAATTTCATCTCCAATAGACTCTTGTTGAACTCTGGTAATCTTAATTTCTTCATCAATTGAGTCAAATGCATCCTCCAGTTCCGTGATTTGCCATAGGGTTTTAGCATCATCATTTATTTCGTTATGGGAAACGGAACCTGAAATTGAATTTACGGAAGGTGGTACAGTTGGTTGTTGCTGACTTTGATTGTTTTGTTCGACGAAGTTTTCTGGAGTTCTTCCAGCGGAGCTGTCAATGATGTTCTGAATGTTAGCTGAATTTGATGCTTTGTCTTCGGCGTTCGAAGTAATGTCCAACGTAGAAGGATTTTTTCTTTGACGACGAACGGTGTCATTTGGAACTGGATTTCCAAGTCGATCTGGAGGAACTCCAGCATTACTTCTAGTTGTTGTCCGTCGTTCGGCTGATTCATTAAGATGTGACATGGTTGCACTGGACCTGAAATTATCAATCAATAACGTCGAGTGCAACGTCAATTATTATGTCAGAACAGAGATCTTCAATCGGAACTTTATCTTAACTTATGATGAGCCCCTTATTTACCCTGCCGGGTACAAAGCAGTAAAGGGTGGCTGCTTCTTGGCCAAGCAGTAGCCTTGATGAAATGTACGATGACTTCAATCACCAAGGCTGTCTCTTCACGGAATCCGAAGGATTGCTGTGAAGCTTCTGAGGTTCCAATGGCCGGTAGTGTCAGGTACTGAAAGATTAATCCATAACGTCGATGGCGACGATTAGATTATATAATTACTTGAGAAAATTGGAACCCTCTTGCCTGTTATGATGTCCCTATTATTTGGAGGCGGACACAAACCCCTCATTCACGGCTGACACTTGGCCTGCCAGTAGCCGACGATTCCTTCAAGTGATTGAAAGTAACGACCCTGGGGATGAATCCAAATGTTGTAGATCCGAGGTACTGTCGGATCCGGTTCGAAGGACCAAAGAATGTTACTTTTGTAACACTTATATTTCCTGCTCGATGAGCCCAGTTTTCATCCCCAATGATCCCTTGCTTTCGCGATACTTTTCCCCAGCCTATCTAATGCTCCCCAATTATGCACAATGCAATTCGATTAGTGATCAGCGACTAGAATTTACAAAAAGGGGAAAATAAGTAAGGATTTTATTAACTACTGGCATTAATTCAAATCAAAAAATGAAACTCAAAAATATTGATCGTGTTCTTGCAACAAAATCTAAAATGAGAATGAGAATAAAATTTACAATCACAGCTTTAGTTTTCAATACTCCACGTTGACTAACAAATTTAGATGACCAATAGAATGTAATTTTAGGGACGCTAATAAATTAACAACCAATGAAAATTAAACACAATTTTTAGTTAACTTAAAGGTCAGGATCTCATTTAAATATAGATAGTGAACAAACTGAAATCGGATTTTTAAACAAGGTAGACATACAAAATAAGAGACTCCTGAATATATAATGAGAAAACTCAAAGATAAATATTTAACATAATAATAATTTGGTTACCTTTCACAATCTTTAAACTTAATTATATTTTCCAATTACACAACATATTAACTGAGATTTTATAATTATGGATTAATTCTGGTAACTAACTAAATCACACATATTTGAATTATTATTTTCCCACTACTAAACATAGAAAGACATTTCATATCATAATATTCTTATTCAAATGATAATTTTATATGATACAAATCATGAATTTGAAATGATTTTGAAATACTAATTTTAAAATGCTAATTTTTACACTACGACGGCGACACTACATAAAAATGTCTTCTACTATGACCACAAGGGAAGATACATAAGTGTTACAGTTTTTTGGAATTTAAGCAGAACCGTTTGTTTTTCTCTATATTTATTTTTTAGTTTGATTTATTTACTATAAATAAATTTCGAACCCAAATCAGTTGCTGAACAACTTTCAGTTAATGTTTTACCTTCAAGTTTTGATTGTTATTTGTGGGTTAAACACCAAAGAACTGCCCCTTCTGTTTATAGTTTTTTTGCAAGTAACTTGTAAAGAATTAAGTAGCGTCATGGCTTTAGGTCACAAGTCATCAATAAGGGCCCAAAGCATGATTTTTGAACTTTTGGTGACTAGTTATGTAAGTTGCTGAAGGTTAACTGAAGCAGCTGAATAAAACCCCCCTACTTAAGTTTAACAAATTGTAACATTTTGTGGTATAGACAAATTTTTATCCCACCGCTTTATAATACGAACTTAATATGAGCCCCTAACAAGTTGAGATTAAATAAATCTTAAGTGCATATGCATCTATGTTTTAAATGATTCATTTGACTTAATTTAAGAATCAAATTGTATTTTCTTTTTAAGTATTCGTTTCACAAGTTATTAAAAGCACCGGAAAATAAAATTAATATTTTATATTTGCATTTTATGTGTAAAATAGAAGCTATTAATGATGTGATAATACATATATACCTTCACCTTAATATTGATTAAACTTTATAGTTAAAATGGCGTCGTCAAAATGGCACATCGATTCTTGGATTCGTCAGAACTTGTTAATCAATCTCATACACCATGGTAGAGGAGATGGTTGCAGTGGATTGAAGTATTTTCCTTTTTCCCAAAATGCTGTGCTGAGCAGAAGACACCCCATTTCCATTATTACTCCTATTCTTAAGCAATTCAAAAGAAATACGAAACACAAATAGAGTTTCTTCTTTTGATCTCTTATTATCAATGCATGCAGCTGAAACTAGAGCTGCAGTTGCGGACGCATAATACGGACAGAATTCATCAAATTTTTCGTAATTGTGATATCCAAGAACAGGAATTGTTTGAACATTCGTCTAGACACATAAATGTAAAATTATCATTTAATCTTAATAATTTTTTATTAAAGGATTATTGATCTTAATGATAACATACACTTTTAAGAAGAGCCCTTATTTTCCCAGGTCTGTTCATCCTTGGAATTAGTTGAGTTTTACAAATATATTGGGAAGCATTCTTTTCGGCACCCAATAGAAGGACCCACCAATGCATAGCCTTATTTTGGACTCGAGTATTAACTATAAATGCCCTTCCATCAAACTGTATGATATTAGTAGCACCCCAGTTGTGTACTCCATTCCAATATGAATATGACTCAGGATCTCCCTTCGTAAAGAGACGCTTGACAGCAAAGGCTAATTGCAATGGACCTCCAGAATAATTTATTCTTTT
>JAQFZB010000585.1:0-12543 GCA_034695165.1 Desoria trispinata | reverse complement strand
TTCTATATTTTCCTAAATATGAAAAGCAAAACACATCCATGTTTTAATATAGCCATTTAAAGAAATATTTTCAAACAACTTTTTAATATAATTTAAATATAAGTATTTTAATATTTGTAAGTGAAAGTAACAGATTACAAGGGTTACGGAAACTTTCACTACTAACCCTTGACTCTTGATGAACTTCGTACTTGTAGTTGTATTAAAATAGTTGTAAAGTATCTCATACAAATGGAAAAATAATTATAATTATACGCTATATCGTAGCCCCAATTCCTGGAGGATGTAATATGGAATTGTCAATTAAAACAGCACCATATCTGCCAACAAGCTTCACTTCGAATGTACTAACAATAGAATATCCCCTGGGATCTTGGCCATTGAATGTTCGTCCAGCAACTTGTGATCGGGCTCCACTGCAATATGACATTTACATTTTGTACTTACCTGAACGAGATTTTTCAGAGCCAACAGCATTTGACAACCTTCGTCTTATGGTTAATGTCAGCTCTATAGAAAAACATGGAACTAAGGTATATTAAACTCTCATTCAATTCTTAGCCTTTTGCTGCATTATGTACAAATGAAGTTGATGGGTTGTAAAAATCTCTACTATTTGTCTGCATTAGTGTGGTGTTTAGGAATAAAGACAATAACGGGGATAAACTAATAATCAACTAATCCTCTAGACACAGACGACTGCTTTGATTTAGGGACATTCCAAGTGACAGAGACGCCGTCCCACACTTTCCCACTGATTGTTCATCCATTTCACTAGCTTTACAATTATATACTACTACTCATAAATTCAGACGCTAAAGACAATCCCTATATCCCCATGTTAGAGATAGTTAATATTCTCAAAGTAACAGTTGCAAAGTTTTTATGAGTTGAATTTTATTCATACAATGATAATAATATGAAAAAAGGATAATAATACATATTATATACATCTACATATAGACTACTCTGTGAGAATATTATTTAGAGCCTAAAAGTCATGTAATTTTGTGACGCACGAATGAGAAATTTTGGTAGTAAGCCGTGTGAATGACAGCTTCATAACGTTTCTAAGTTAAAATCTTGACAGGAAGTGTCCGTTAATGCTGAATGTGCAAGAGTTTAAATCATATCACTACTATAAGTTCACAGGTATAATGGTACTGTCTCTATTTATGGTGAAAGAGCAATTCATGATACCGTTTAAATTTGATTCAGTTAGTAAAGTTGAAGGAGAACATGTTCTGCTCCTTTGCATTTAGAATGTTGAACATTTCATTTGTCCTGTCAATGCTCCAGTCAATTCATTTTAAAGCCTGATAAACACAAATTGACAAATTTTACATAATCTTGTTGCACGACCTTTCACTCTACATGCCAATGCATTATCCATTTAAAATACCAATAAGCTATATGTTTTACGTGTTATGTCATATTTTAGGTTGAATTTAACGGAATTCCACCATCAAAGATAAAATTTTCCAATTATGCTGGTAGTGGAAGAATTGTGGCAATTGTTCTTCGAACACTCACTGCTTCTGCTGCATATGTGCCAACTTTGTCGTATGGCTGTTTCCCAACAACTAACGATGAGGAGATTATCTGTGATGTTCTTGGTAAAATTTTTATAAAATACATTACAAAACTTTTCGAAAACTTTGCTTTCTAATCCTAAAATTGTTTTTACCTCATTTTACTTGACATTTGTCTTAAATGAAATTCCACAATTTAAAAGCTCATTTTGTTTATCTCATTTTTCTATTATTTCTTTCATTGGTTAGAGGAGACTTAATGAATTTTAATTGATGATGTAAACTGTTTTTTAAGTTTATTGTGAACCGATGAAATTCATTTTCAGTCTTATAGTAAAAAAAATAACTGTAGTACATTATCAACAAAAGATAGAGAGGTTCGTGAATCGACGTTCCAACATAGTATTTGTTACTCCATTACTACTGAAAGTACTGAATGCCTGTTGAAAAAAACAGAAGGATGAGCAGCAGATGGTTGAGATTTACGTTAATTCACCGTCCATAATAACTATCTCTTTTTGCTTTTACTAAGGATCAACGGGCTCAAAGCTGTTAAGTGCTTGGCTGATATTCGCTGGACTTTTCCTTGTATCACTTGGACATCGCTACTACAAATGCCAACTGTTTTTATTTGGTTTTTTCATAAGTGCAGTTTTGTTTTACGTCCTTCTTCTACTCTTCATTGTTGTCGGAAGCACAGGTATTTAAAAGACGTAGCTTAAAAGCGATGCAATAATGAGACTTTTAATGCATTGAAAAAATATATAAAGTTTTTTAATTAGTTCATAGTTTTATAGAACTCTTGACATGAGGTTCATTTGCTTCGAAAATGAGCATGATGGTCAAGTATTATTAGCAATTATTAATGGGAAGTTTCTTCATTGATGGAACATTATATGATTTCTAGTGGCAGGAACTACTGCAACTGTTGTTGGGGCAGTTGGTAAGTATATATCAATGAATAAATAACTAAATGGTATGTGATGTTGCGTAAACCGAATGTAAAATGAGTGAAAGTCATTGAAAACTGATAAAGGGATATAAAGATAAGTATAAGTGAATCTAAAGAGATGTAAATGTGGGGTTACTTATGGTCAATGGTGTGTTACACATTTGGGAATATATAAATTAATGATGTTATATAGGTGGAGCAGCTTGGGTCACAATTTGGGCAAAATGTGGTACTCCCATAGGACCTGTGTTTTTGGCCTTATTCATCATGGGAATACTTTTTGCTTCCATTGTTGCATTTACACCGTTGGGTAACTAACAATATACTTTATGTTCCCTTCTTTATCATCACTAGAGAATAATGATGAGGATTTGAGATTCATAATGTCTATATGAAAAAAGAGTTGAAGTTATAAAGTCCATATTTTATACAATTGAAAAAATTCCTTTGACAAATTTACAATTTTCACAATATTGTTTTGTTGGAAAGTTCCTAAGAATAAAATGTCCATCGCCTTGTAGGGTTTTATTAAATTTGAAAATGAGAGTAACATTTGTGATATTTGCCTTTGCTTGAAATTTAAAATGCTTTCCCCTTCCAAAAAAAATAAGAAAAAAAGTCAGAAAATAAGCAATATCATTTCATTTGAAGGGCATCAGTTGTCGTAGAGAAATGAGCAGTCTTTTGCGAAGCCAACAATCCAAAATTGGCTACAGGCTAGTTTTCCTTGAACTGTCAACTTTGTAAATAAAGCGGACGAAAAGAGAGAAAGGAGGACAAAACACAAGAGGAAAATGATATAACAGTGGGTTTTTATGTTAAAAACTAACTCAAATATTGACAAAGTTTCGACCATTAAATTCCGTACATCATGTTCAATGTTATACAATAAACGGAGATTGTCAACTCTCGTCTCACCAACTAAACTCACCCTTCGTCGTCGTCTTCTTACATGCAATCCTCTACTTCGTATTTTGTTTTTCGGTCCGCTTTTTGATCCATTTATTTTATTATTTGCCGTAATCAAACTGTTCAAACACAAAATGCAATATTAGTAGATACGTCCTTCTTACACGCACATTATGTGAGTATATATTATATATATATAGTAGTGTAGCTCTAATGGGGCGACCTTCCACCCTCATTTTTGTAATTGTGATGAAGCTTTCTCTTTAAATGAAACTTTCGGCTATACACTTTGTGGAGAAAGTCTAAAAGGATTAGTTTTACGAGTAAAATAAATTCTCTGACTTTTCAGTGGACATTTCTGTTATGAAGGATGACTTAACTTTCTGGTTGACATTTTTCTGCCTTGTGTTAGTCATTCCTCTTCTACTTGTTTCCTTTAACAAATTGGTAAGTCTATTATATCTATTGTATTATTATATGGAGAGATGTTCTTTTTTTGTTCTTGTTATTTTTTTCAACTAAAACAAACTGTTCTATATTATGGAATTATGGAGGAATTTTTCCTTCTGCTTTTCTCCATCCTTTAATGCTTTACTACATTAGAAATTTACACTATTATATCTCTTTGTATATCTATCCATCTCATCAGTTGTCGTAGAATTCCCTCCTTTCTTCTTTAATGATCAATTATTGGAATAATAATGATGTGATGATAATGATTCAAATAACAGACCAGTATTCTTGTCTCGAGTATTGTTGGAGCATATGCTTTCGTCGTTCCCGTCGATCATTTCATCGGAAGCAATTTGAAGTATATATTTCTAAACGTAATGAGACGTGCAACGGATCGAGATTTCAGTACCACTATTATTCACCCACCGTATCAGACGTTCGGTGAGAAAAAATGCTTTACATGAAGAGATGCGAATTCTTTGAATTTATTTGAAAGTAAAATAATACGAGCCTCATTTTTTTAATTCCATAATACATTTATTAGATAGCTATAGAAAAACAAGTTACTGAAAAAAAAAATCTTTTCATTGAGCAGGGAAATTTTCAGTTCGACTGTTTCTCCTTTGAATGCATTAAAAATACTATTATGAACATGAGGCCTTTGAATTAAATTCATATATTCCTTCTTACAAGTGGTGGAAGGAGATTTGAGATTAAGTTTTCAGAATTGGATTAAACTCATTAATTTACTCGTGTAATTTTAAAAATTTATGTGTAAATGTAATCGACTGAGTAAGTAATTTTTGTCTTGTCTATTAATAGATATAATTTTGACTTTGGTTTGGGGGTTATTGGCTCTTGGAGGTTTCCTCTTTCAAGTTTGGAGAGAACGAGACAGGGCCCCTTTTCCTCCGGCTCCAGGTCCATGGAATTGGCCTTCGAGAGCTGCAAGACTGAGACAAGAGCATGAGACGGATAATGTAGTTGTGATGCCAACTGAGACGAGTCCGTTACTACCAGCTCGCTAGTCTGAGATTGTTATATTTTACACCTATCATGTTAATATAAAATTCCTCCTTTGTTTATATTATACGGTACTTAATTTCAAAAAAGCGGCTGTCTCGTTATTTCTTATATAGACATTGCACATTTTCCACCTTTTCTTTCTTTGACATATGACAACCATCACAAAAGAAATTAATATTATATGATAATAAATGGTATACCCCCTACATACTAAATTAGATCAATTTTAATTAAGATCCTATTATGATTGTTATGTGCACTGTTGGTAGACTTTTCTGTTGTTATAATTGTTGGTTATGCTTATTTTGTTAAATAAAGTGAATTAAGAAATCTATGAAAAGTTCATTTAATCCACATTTCACTGAACTTGATGCTTGATGAAATGATATGAAATAGTAGTGTTTATATGAATTAGCATAATAAAAGATGATTGGATGCTGAATAAAAAACACAGAGGAAGATCGACTATTTCCTGTTCAGTCTTGTTTTTAAAATGTTTACTAGGTTGTATTATATGGATTCTCCATCACTTGACATACTAAACAATAAGTATATAATAATAATAATACATATCAACTTATCATGTAGATTAACTACACACAGTCATACTTAACTAAATTTGCATCTAAGAACGTTTACATTGTCGGTATGTCATTTTTACGTCATTCGACTCTATAAATAGAATATTATCATCAGCTGCACGACTGCACACATATCTTTTACTCTCTTTGTGTAGGTTCAAATTTAATAGATTATACGTCGCTAGTAATTGAAATTAGCAGAGTTTATTATAAATTTACTCCTTAATTTTAACTGTATTTGACCCTGTTTCCGCTGATCTGATTTTATCATTATTGGGATCTGTCTGTATATAAGCCTTAATTGTTGTTATTATTGTGTATGTGTGTGTGTTATCAATCATACCTTCCACTATATAGAAATATCATGATTCTTTCTGCTTCTAAATTTTATAGGAGAGTATTTAGGTAAACTGAAGAAAAAACGATATTATTCTGGAAGGTTTCTTTTGATACGTTTTACATATTAAGTTACACTTATACTTTTACTTGGTTATGCAATCAGAATAATAACACAATCATAATAATAATAAGTTATAATAACGGAACAATCTATTTTACGCTATTAAATGTGATGATTACGATACAATAGTATAATATAATTAAATAATTAAATCATTGATGATGATAGTGCGTTCATTTTAATTATTGCACAATCGCGTTAGTTTCGTAATTAAGAAACTGTCTTATATTACTATACCACAGGGTTCATTGTTCTCTCCATACCATTTTACCTGGACTGGTTGACGTTTTTGTGTGACACAAAGCTTTTCGTAATGCTCAATACAAGATTCTATAATCTATAATATTAATACTGTTACAAAAATAATGACATGGAAAACTAAAAAAAAGAATTCAGTTTGCAAACAAAATTGTCAAAGAAACTAGAAAATATTTTGGATTATTCTGTAATTAATCAACAATAGTAATTACTGTTATGTATAAAAATGCAAAAATTTCATTATACTTTTTCTTCAACAATAAGAGAAGTAAGAAATATTTCAAGTTTTGTTGAGTGTTAAAATAGAAGCAAATTGCAAATATATTTTGAGACGATGTGTTTTCTAGTTAACATATATATGCCAAATTAAACCCGTTACTTTTAATTCTGAGTATGGTGGTGGTAGTGCATTTATTTGTATGATAACTCGATAAAATAAAAAAAAATAACGTCAAGTAGGAATTGTGTAAGTATGGCAATTTTTGGCTTCAATTGGACTTAATATTGATTTGATTCTACTATAAAATTAACATTTGATTGCTGCTTACATTTGCATTTCCTGGGGCAAGTTGACGACGGCATATGACATGAAAAGTACTATGATGATGATATATACGCCTCAAAAGATTACCACACTGTCACTTCCTTGTCCACAGTTCAGGTGAGAAGTCATTCTGATGCTGTACAAAACTAGGTTAGTATTGAGGATTGATGATGATTTCCAAAATGATCTGCTGCATTGAAGGGAAGCTGAGGAGAAGGTTGGATGATTTGATAAAATAAATATCTTCTAATGGTATGCATGTCATTGAAGACGATGTGGCCAATAATTCGATGCCAAATCTGGACCATGGCTAGGGATTTGGACAGGGACTGATACTCCGGCTGATATTACACCTTTAAAGAATTGTTAAAATATATTGCAACTTGGAAATTCTTGTCATCTCACTTGCATGTTATTGGATTATGAAATGTTGTTTTACATACCATGATATTGGCTGGCTGCACCCCCATGAGCAGAATGTGTATTGGCTCCATAGGAAGAGTGAGAATTGACCCCAGTGGAAACGGATCCTTGAGCAGTTCCGCAGTGAGAGGCGCGACTGCCATAGCTACCAAGGGATGACAAGGGATCGGCAAACATGTACGAATAGCTAGCTGCAGGATGTGCAGGTTCTCTCTGTTGTAAACAACTGCCACCCATACTGGACAAACTTCCCGTCATCGAGCTGCAATATGCATGCGACCTTAATCGAAAAATTCTTGACGATATTTATTTATTACACTACTAGCCACAATTTCTTCTTTTCTACCCTTTTTTTGTAAAACACTCCTTTCTCATTGAATTCCACAGTTATATAAATATCATATCCATTCATCTGTCTTTCGAAAGCTGAGAATGTGTGATTTAAAACGCACGTACAAAGTATAACAAACTAATATTTAACCATGTCAATAGCTGAGAAAGAAGGTAAAAAGAAGGAGGAAAATAAAAAGCAATTCAGTTTCAAGTAGATGTCAAATTGAAAGTTGAAAGAAACGATGAAATTGATTCTTTTGATTCGGAAGCGACATAGAAGCGAGGCTTTTAAGAGGATAAAAGTATTTCTTTGGATTTTGGTGATGGTGCTGTTGCTGGGACAAATAAGCCAACGCAAGGAAATCTCTTTCCCCAAGAAGAAGAAGATGAAAACCAGAAACTACGTTACATATCACACAATTTAAAACGTCTATAATGCAACTTGGTAGAATATGAGGAAGAAAGGTATTTGTACATTTATTAGATATACTACTAGAAGTTGCTGCAGTAAAGGACAAAAGGAGAAGGCAGTGGCTTTGCCATTATGCATTGCCCAATCTAATAATAAATTTTGTAGAAGTGAACACAAATGGTGATTACGCCCACCAACACCCCTGCAGGCCATACCAAGCCGTGCACAATGTTAAACACATAACAAGAGTGTAGTTCCTATTTATAACCACCACAAAATAGTAAAACATGGAGAGAGGGAAACCAACAATACATAAGAAGTTACTTTTGAATCTCAGAAGAAACCCTTTTCTCAAATATTCTACTTTTCATCTTTAAAATCTTTAGTTTCATATTTCAAAACTGAAATGCTCAAGTCTTTTTAATACAATACCCAGAATAAAAAAATATGTTGTATACTCTTTTGGCTACCATTGGGTCCCTATGAAAACCGACAAATATGACTTATATAGATGAATGCATATTGAATAAAATATTATTTACAGTTACAAAACATGGAGACTAAAAATTCCTTTTTCAGTTACGTGCTACAGTGATAAAACCTCTTTCGGAATGAGAATGACTGACAGATGCAAAGTTCTATGTACGCAACGCTCCTTTTGAAAACTTTTAATCCTGATTCTAAATTCTAGACTATCAAATGCAGCAATGAGATCTCTTTATCAGAAGTACATAAAGGAAAAAGGGAATTATAACACACAAACCTATTTTCAGAGTGTCGAATTCAACATAATAATAAAAAAGCTTCTACTAAAACTTTGTTCTATACTCGCATTTTTAAAAGGTCACGTCTTTCTCTTACAATGAAGAGTTAGCTATTCAATGGTGAAATAAATTTCATGAAATTGTAGCGTCCTGTGACACATTCCAAAATATTATAAATTTGTCATACTATGTCGGTTAAATTTATAGAAAAGTATTTCATGGGGTATTAGTTTGTTGTCAAAGCTATTGTGGCAATTATTAGAATGTAATAATAATAATATGGTTTTAATTCCGCATGATGATGAGGGAATGATTTGAGTGGAATAAAAGATGAGTGTGGGCTTACCTGTAGGACTCTGGCATTGAGGCTATTGGTTGTGGTAGAGAAGCGTACATGGAATTAAATCCTGAATTCAAGGGGAGACGACCGGTTGTGGCAGTTGTTGGTGGTGGGGAGATAGCTGTATGGTCGGATGAACCTCGTCTTTGATTTCTCAGTTTTTCCTCCCGACGCCATTTCGCTCTTCTATTGCTGAACCACACCTGAAAATCACACACACTCACTCAATAAAGTGAAAGTTACTTTCTCACAATCCTTATGCAACAATATCTAATATGAGCTAACAATACAGACGAGAAAAACTTCCCTTTTCAAATAGTCTTTGTCTTTGGTAGCAGAAAAAAGTCAGAAATTATTTTATATCCCACCATGTGAAATATTTATAATCACTTATGCCTCATTAATTTTATTTACACAAAAAAATCGATTTATATGTTCTTCTAACTCTAATACGTTTACTACAATAACAAAGCATATTTCAGTAATTCTGAATCGAATAATCTCATCAGCTTAATCAAAACAGCTTATAAGTTACCTGTATCCGAGCTTCCGGTAATCCAATTTTCTCTGCTAGTCTTTCTCTGGCAAATACATCTGGATAATGCGTTCTCTCGAATTCTGTACGCAAAAATAAATCATCATCATATAATTTTGAAATTTATTCCATCCACAAAATCTGGTAATTATGACCTTTATTGGTGGTGTTTCTGCTTACCTTTTTCTAAAGCTTCTATTTGATCATTTGTAAATGAGGTTCGATTTCTTTGCAATTTTCTTTTTAACCGAAGTCTCAATTCTGAATCTTCATCTGCTGATGAGTTATGGTCCGAATTTCCGTCGGATGTACCTTCGCTGTTTGCTTCTAGGAAAAATGTTAAAATTTATTAACCTTCAAAATTAAACGACATAAATACAATTAAATGTTTTGGATTTTGCCTATTTGTCATTATTATCATAATGTATTGCATCTTGGGTATTTGTTATGAATCTTGACAGAAGTGAACAAGCGAGATGGCATGTTGAATAATGCTGGATAGTCAATAGTAAAGCAGCCGTAAGCAAACTACGTTAATGTTACTACATGAAATGAAAATCAAACTAATGAATGATAGTGATGATTCATGAAGCATAATTGACACGAGAGATTTTCGTCTGGCAGACCACTACTCAATTTGTAACAATATCATGAAAAAAGTTTTTCCACTGTTCATCAAAAGAATTGCGTAAAAGCAATAAATTGTATCATTTCGCCACGAGGGAGTAAAATAAAGTTATACTCATAAAACATAATCTTGTTACTGAAGGGTCACATTATAAGGGATCTTAATACTGGCACGCGCACAAGGCTAATACTACACTTCATGCTTAATAAACCTATTAATATGGTTGTAGGAACATGACTTCAATTCGCATATGTGTGTGGACATAAATGTTCTACTAACAATTTATTTTCTTGAGATTTTTGAAGGGAGGATCAACGGCCGTCAGTTCAATTCTGGACAGAAAAGCAAACAGGAGAAAATCATATTGTCAAATATGATGGTATAATATGCAACGATATAATGGCTAAAGGTATAATGTTAGGCTGAATTCAAGCAAAGGACTCATAATTCTAAGTTACTAAGCTTAGGTAATACCAAGAAAATTATTTATTGCCGAGCCGTCTAACTGAAACTGGACTGTAGCAGTAAAAAAGGACTTAGCAAGACTTCAGTTCATGTATGTGAGCTTATAGTACATAGAGGAGGAACCTGCCTTCACTGAGTAATTTTATGATGATCATTGTTCGCTATTTTGTCCAAAAATTGCTTTTCACAATGGAGCCCCTCTGAATAACTTTACAGTTTTAAAAGTAAACTTTACCCTGCTTCATTCAGAGTTAGTTAGCTTGAGATGTCTTGTTCACCGAAAACATGGTTAACGTAGTAATGGTAAAAACTCTGCTTGAGTTAGTTTTAGGTTTTAGCTGAATCTAAAGAAAAGTCCAAAGTTGCTTGATCTCGGAAGATTCTGCCTGTGCAAGTAAAACCATAGTCATGCCAGAAAGAAAGGGAATTTAAGAAATGGAAATTACGGTGGCTCTAAATCTGACTATATGATGAGACTTTTTTATGCAACTAACTTTAATAATTCTTTGTGAATTCCTCTGATATTCAAATTATAGTAGTTTGCTTGTGCATCTCCTTTCACTGCCACCACCACCACCAACTCAGTAGCCAAGATAAAGGACTCGTAAGATATTGTTCTCTGCTTTTCATCTCTTCATCATTATTCAGAAGAAAATGCGACACAAAACCAAGTCAGAACAAAGCCTATGACAATTCAATGGGATACAGTACATGAAAATATTGTCCCAAGAACAATTGACTGCATGTATACATATATATTTAATTTATATACTTTCCCCGGAGAGGAAGAATGGAATAAGTTTGTGTTCTTTGCTGTTTTAGTGAAGCCTGTGCGCGAAATTGAGTTACTAAATAACTTCTGTGTTCGTAGGTTTACTTCATATATGATGATATTTTTGGGGTAGCAAACAAATGCAATGAAAACCACTACATTGTTTTATGCTGAAAGGAGAGAGAGACAGCAACTAACTCTAAATTGTAGATGATGATGATTTACTCTGGGAAATAATATTAGAGTTTCCTATTTGGGAATATATAGAGAAAGAACAGAGGACATAAAATAACTCCTGTGAGCAGCAGCAGTTAGAAGATCGCATGCTGGTATTGTAGACTCAGGCGTAATAATAAGATAGAAATATACATACAGCGGGCGGCTGAATCGGTTAGGTTCAAATGTTCCTTGTGTTCGGAATAATTCAGGTGGAAATGCTAACAAACGCCCTGCAACCCGTTCATCATTTTTTAAGGGCTAGAGTCGACACACACGAGTCCGTCCTTCTATATGGAGATGAATGAATCTACATAACAAACTGATATCCTCATGGGCTTCAAATTCACCCAAACTAAGTTTGCCTAGTAGCTTTTGCATACGTAAAAGGAAAAACACCCCTTTTGCATTCAACTTCTAAATTATCCAACATTCACAACACATTTAGTAAACACAAACTTTCTATGCATGCAAACTCATCTACATATTATATTATTACAAAAATAATGCCAGAAATTACAATACTCGTTACAGGGCTCGTTAAAAACTATAAGCTTTTTATAAATATATGCAATCTATATACTTAGAAACTTGAAGAGTACTTATAAATGGAGTTTTGGGATGTATTATTTACAAAATTATGTACAATTTTCAAGCAAAATCTTAATACCTAAGTATTTGAAATAATAGTACTGTGATGATAATCATGAAGCAAACATTTTTATTTTCATTACTTAATTGTAGTTGTGTTGTAAATAAGAGGTAAAACAAAGCGGAGGAGTTGTTTACAATTATGCAGTAGAAAACAACAAGGTTGGGTACAAAATGCTTCTAAAAGATTGTTTATAAACAAAAAGAAACTTATGAACTCTTTGAACTTTTCTTTGCAATTGCTAAAATAGAACCCATTCCAAATAAATTAACTTCATACATTATTGCT
>JAQFZB010000584.1:0-12549 GCA_034695165.1 Desoria trispinata | reverse complement strand
GTAAATTTCATGAAGAAATAACTGCAAACATAGGTGTATCATATTATTAATCCATGTCTGGTGAATTATATCCCACAGAGAAAGTTCAGTTCAGGGATGGCTTCAGTGTCAACATATTCATAATGTCATTCCCCACCAAAAAAGAGCGAACAGAATTCTGCAGAATAAACTGTTCACCTTTTTGTTGAGTTTCTCAACATAAAATTGGGACACTCTCCCCAACAGAAACAATCCTGCACGATATAACCTGCCGAAACTTTCTGCAGAAACCCATGGCGCTCACTCCCCCGAAAGTTTCTGCAGAGAGTTTCGGAGCAAAAATAAGATTACTCGGTTTCGAACCCCCTACTTTAAACTCTCCAAGTCTGCTGACTTCGCCACCCGGCCAACTCTACATTATTAGGAAATTCAAGGATTTATCTCGTTAATGTACATGCAACAATATTAATCCCCATTTAATTTACTTTTACTATGTTGTGTAGTTTAAATTGGATTGATGTTTCGAATGCAAATGATTAAATTGATGACTTCACAAATAGTTTGTAAAATTATCAAATTGATTATTTTACAAAAATTAGTTTTCAAATTGTAATGAAATGCTTCGAAATTATATTTTATTAGTTAATTCGATTAAGTTTTTCAGTTAATCGAATTAACTAATATTTTATGGTAGGCACATGATGAATTTAGGAGAAAATATATTATATATTAAGTGCAAACTTGAAAAAAATACAAGTGCAGAATTATGAGTAACAGAATTCTGTAGAAAAGTTTCTGCAGAATGCCCCTGTTGGACTTGCTCCCATAATTCTGACGAAGTGATGCAGAGAGTTTCTGCAGAACCGTTAGCGTGAGACAGTGTGCAGAACTCGCTCTGCAGAGAAAGTCACAAAGATCAAACGAGCAGGATTTCTGGTGAGTTTCTGCAGAGAAGCTACGTGTGGAATTTTTCAGGCAGAATTCTGCAGGAATTTTTTGGTGGGGTAGTAGGAATATATTATACTTTGCCATTTTTCCATTTTACTGCATATTTTGTCATTTCCCCATTTTTAGTATTTCAATTTCAATTTCAATTTGCCTTTATTTAAGTGTTAGTGATTTCAGCTAACAAAAGCTGGTTTACATAGTATTACAAAAGCTTTATTTGTAAGCCCGTTTTTCATAGTGCAAATAGTAATTCTAACTTTGGAAAAGATTCTCACAATCATAATGTCAATTGAATGACATTTAAAATATAAAATGAAACGGATCATTCGTTAAAAGTATGTTCTAAAAGAATCATAAATGTTTGTTTACATTCAGTTTTGATATATCACGTACTGATTTCACTGATTGAATGTTCGTGAATGAATAGAGTCTAGAAATAAACTTTTTAATTAAATAATGAAAGTGAGAAATGGATATGTTTTTGACATTTCAGGGTACATTATTGATTGTTTCTAACATAAACGTTTGTCACCAGCTCATTTCTCATTGTCAAGTTGTGCAAACCAAAAGCCAAGTTCGCAAACATTGAACTTGTATTATTTATTATTTATATTATTCACCGATTTCTGTTATTGTTCTTCAAAAGTAAAGTTTTTATTAATCAATTCTATGAATAAATTAATATGATATAACGAATTTCAATAAATAATATATGAATATGAATTGCGGTTTGTAAATTATATTATTAATACAATAATTGTAAGTCATGTGTGTAATTATGTGAGGGACTCCTATATGCATGCAAACATATTGTTTTAGATGCAGTTAATTAACTGAAAATACCAAGAACAAAAAATCAGTTATGACTATTGTGGGCGTGAAAAATAGTGATTAGGATCAACGCATCCGACAGAACGAAGTATACTTCACTTAGCATTTCTCTAGAGAAAATGCTTCCAGCAGAATGGGTTACATTAAACAATTACTCATTTCTCTACTTCTCTCAAAGTCTTTAAGGTTTCCCGACTTGTAAACGATTTTAGTAGCAGGTGAATTGAAAGGTGGGCCAGGATTAGAGCATCTGTATGTAATATCATAAGAGCAGAGTAAACTAGTAAACAATGAAAGTATGCTGGAAGTCTAAATCAAGTTAAAAGTGCTCAGATTTCTAGCACGTTTTAAAATATCCTTTTTTTCTCATACAACAACCTTTTGTAGAAATCACGTCTTTTCTATGCGTGCCTTATATTAAAGATTGAAAACGTTGCATTTGACAACAATAATCCTTACAATTGTGTTGGAAATGCATTCAGATGGATTATATATAGATTTAAGGATATGAATATAACATAGGTTAGATAAGGTTGAGCCACTAAATAAAATCATTTACATCCAACATGAAGAAAGCAAAAAAACCAATTGCCTGACCTGACTTTCCTGCAGGTTACCAGCTTAATAACTATGTGGAATCTCAGTAGTAGCGCTGTTTTAGTTATTCGGAAGAAGCTGTGCGTGTATTTGGACCTACTGATGCGATTTTGATTGTCATGCAATGAATAACAAGACGTAAATTCAATAAAAAGTTATTTATATCAATATCATCATCTATGTAGTAGTAAATGATTCACTGTTTCTTACCTACCACGATTTTCGTTATTTTTCAATTTAGTTTAATTTAATTCTGGGATTTTAAGTCTTTAAAAAACCTATTTAATTACCACGAGTATTAAACTGCGTTTTTTGTGTTGCCTTCCAGAACATTTTAGCAGAATCTTTATCAAACTACTAGAAAACTTAATACTTATAGACTTACTAGTATACTTCTATAAGGGGATTTTTTGAGTGCAGAATAATTTTGCAACTTTTAAGTCCATGACGAGTGAAAAATATTATTTTTATCCATTGTGCGGATGAGTTAACATTTTATTGTCTTTGTTTTGAGTTAAGTGCTATGCTTTTACTATTTTATTCATCTTTCTTATTTTCTTAAGTGATTTTTCCAGTATTATAGTTTTGAGATATATATATATAGTGCATGCAAAAGCACTAGTTTCAGCAAAATATTAAAGTATTTGCAACCTGCACATGGGAATATTTCTTCATGTATATGAATCCAAAAGAATGTTGATGTTGGCTGCTGATTGTTAGAGTGAGTCAAAGAAAAAAAAGTAGAACATTGTTTTCCACAGAAAAACTTACAACTTGTTTGATACTTAATATAAAATATGAGATGTTTCTTTACTTAAATAATAGATAAAAACAAACTGGATGCAACAAGAAAATGAGAAAGTATCCTAATGCTTTCATACACTCACTACATATTGAGAAAGTCTTAAAGCAAGGCTCCGTGTTCCATGTAGGTGAACATGCAATTTTAACATCCTCCTCTTTTATTGTCATAATGCACAATAATAACTCTGGGTTAATTACCAGTCGAAATGAAACTAAAACTCAGCATTGCGTTTGCACGAGATATTTAGACATTTTCAAGGATTCCAGGAATAGAGAACAAGTCTTTTAAATCTGAAATATTCAAAGAAGCTGGTGGCTGAGAAACCCTTTCTTGTTAAAGTGAGAGCAGTACTTTCACGTGGGTATCCTCATGAAGGTAACAAGGATGATGGCATAAGAAAATAAGCCTTTAGATGATAATTTATTTCTCTCCAAAGAAAAGTTGATGATGTGTCCCCAACCGGAAATAGAGTGGAACTTGTTTTTAGAAATATCTAGGTCATGCTCTCCACCAATAAGATATATCCATCTGCGACATTACTGTTTTCTCAACAGACACACACATACACACATTCTATATTTATGAGGTGGAACAAATGCGCTAATATTAAACTTTTCATATTATCCAGAGTAGCATAGTAGTAGTACATAGTATATAAGTAGAAGTACTGAAAATTCTGCTGAGCAAGTGTCTCTGTTTATCCAATTTAATTTAGGTTTTTGGTCGTCCTCGTGCAGGTAGTTGTAGGAAGGTGAGTGACTGAAGAATGTTAAGTAAAATATTTACTTTAGAAACAAGGACGTAGTTGTATAGTTGATAGTCGGGAAAGTTGAAAGTCCTTGTTGCCCTCAAGTATAAAATGGTAGAAAAGTGCAGACTTCACCAAATGTGCTAAATGTCAAGTAAATAAAAGTGCAACTATGTAACAGGCGCAGCAGAGGAACATTAACAACTCAGATAGCTGCGAAGCATGGAATGAAAGTTATGAGCTAAAATTGTGGGTTTCAGAAACCAAACAAACTGGAAGTAAAACAAAAACTCAAACTTTTCTTTCTATGAGGTATATACTAAGTATAACTACAATTCAGGCAAAGGAGAGGCTACCAAAGGCTCAGTTTTTCCCCATAAAAGAAATCGCTTTTCACACAAGAAATACAAGAGAGTCATTCATTAAAATTCTTTCTACAATTCTCCTCCAAGTACGTAAACTTAGAGGATAAATTAAACGATCCAAGTTTTTGTATAACAATTTACAAAAGAGAACCTTACACACTATTAGTCTGTATGTACACCTACAGATAAGAACGGAGAGCTGAACACGTGCACAAAAATCCACATTGGTTTATTGACATTGCTTTACTTTTTAAGGAGGGATTTATAAGAATTTATTTTTGGAAGGAAATGTAATAAATTATTAACTTCCGTTGCAGATTAATTACTCTTAATGTATAGCATTTTATTAGAATGAGCACATTGCAAAAATACTTTATAAAAAGAAGGCTTACGATGGTTGCACAAGTTACAAGCAGAAGTTACATGACACATGATGTTGATGCATAATTTTTGCTACCATTTCTGACCAAGAGTTGAGTTGAGCAGTAACGGAGAAAGGTCTTATTAAATTTCCCATAACTTTTCATGCCGACCACCTGCTCTGAAAAATAGTAGCTTGTAGTAGTCATATAGTTTGACAGTGGCACCAGGAACGACCAACGAGCTCAGCATGCTATGCATGAGCAGATTGATGAGGACATAGATTACATGAAAACACAGCAGGTTTTTGGTTCTATGAGTTCAATCTTGTGCAATATTATGTTGAAAACGCAAAGGTGGATTACCTTACGTTTGCTGGAAATAAAGTGTATGTAATTGTGAATTTGCAACTTTCACTTTTATAAGCAGCAGTCGTGTCGACGGGTGGAGCAATCGCAAATTATTGTTATGATCTATAATATTCCTACCTGCTAGTATATAAATGCGTGTATATGATCATAAACATATGAAACTTTGTTTTGTTTTCACCAATAAATGTAGAAAAACAATAGGGCAGACAGGTAAATTCATGGGTCATGAGGTTAAGTTAACAGTTTAATACCATCATAATATTGAAAGTGGAACGTCAGAGATAGCTTCATGTTTTTTGGTCATGCCTAATCATCATGCATCATTGAATGGAAATTTTGAATCGAAAAAGAAAATCATGGATGAATATTAATGTTGGCTGTCAGCAAGGAAAGATAATTAAATTTGGATTAATTGGTTTCTACCATGGCAGGAAGTATTATTGAGATTCCGTAATTCATTAAATGAGAGCTGTCCTCAGTCAAGTGAATGAATAATTTCCTTCTCCCCTTCTTTCTCTGCTCTCAAATCTCAAATGCAAAATGCAATCATCACAGCAGCAGTCCACCAACTCAAGCCTTTCCTTTTTACTTATTGTACGTACTCATTCTCCTCATTACATTTAAATTTCGTAATACGATATGAATCTACATACCTATCTCTAATTTATTCTACCAATATAATAATAATAATAATAATAATAGTAATATTTTGTTTTTAACTTCGCTTAAACATATTATATATAGTACAATGTAGATTAACTGTATAATAAATTTTACCACTTTTTGGAAAATTCAGAAAGTATTAAGTTTTGGATATGACTTCATAGTCTTTAGAAAGTCAATCGCTTATTTTTAATGCTTTTTGAGTCTAGTAGTTTATATGGACTTAAGCCATATTATTAAAACTGAAATAAACACGTAGTGGTGGTGGCATGGAAAAGAGAAAGGAAGGGTGCAATGTCATTAAAGAGACAGACAGTGTGTACTAACTTTATATAAGGAATATAATTTACAAGGATTGATGTTCACCAAAAAACGACTGCAAATTTTGTATGCTTTAGTATTTAAACTAAAGCTTGTAATCGTTTTAAGCATATAGTTTCCCTTAATAACAGCAATACATAGAGACTAATGATAAGGCCCTCAGCTTAATGTCAAGTGTAGAATGCTTACATCTCATCGTTTAGATGTATACGTAGACCTCTAAATGCAAATGATCTTTTCCTGGATCCTCGAATTGAGCTATTTGACATGCTTGAAGAATAATATCCTTAGCTGCTTTTGAGTTTTTCTATCATATTATTACTATGCTATTATTACGATGAATTTCTATTCAATGGAGTTTTTCTATATCAGTACTCTTCTCAGAATCAGGCCAAGTAAAATGACAATAATGAAAGAATCGCGAATCCTGTCTAGGTTCCGTAAATTTTTCAAGTGAATTTCTGAAAATTAAATCATCTTTTTGAAAGTGATTTGATGTGTTAATTAGGATTTAGGCATAATATTGATTTCATTAGAGTACATTAAATTAATCATCAGACCGTTATTTGAAATTTGATTTAGTCTACTTATACTTGTAAGTCGTTAAGGCGTGTGTATTTACGCACGTGTAATTCCTCCAAGGAGAATGTACTTTTAATATCAATTAAAAGTGAGAAGATGATGTGAGATTTTTTCCAATCTGCGTTCTGATTAGTAAACCGTGTTTGAATAATTTTAAATTTAGTTGTTAGAAGAGAAGAGTAAATTTATGGTGAAAACGAGAAGATGTATTTTTAGAAACTTCAGCTGGTGTTTTTATAAAGAGTTGTCATCAATTTTGATGGGTTTGAAATCAGTTGGTGAAAATCCATGGAGTGGAAGATAGAGCTGAAAGGATTGTGAGGAAGAGTAAGTGTTTTGGATCAAGGACACACACAACTACTACTACTGTTGAGGATAAACATACGGAGGAGCACTTAATAGAGCTACTTCTTTTAGTATGGAACCACAGAAAGCAAACCACTACACAACACAGCATATCATAATAGAAGCAATGGTGGTGGTGGTAATAGTAAGATATGTATTCCATGATAGGAGAAAGGTGGTGGATGGAAGTGAAAGAGTTGAAACGCCGAACCATTGAAACGTGTAGATGTTGGGAGTGAAAGTAGCCGTGTGTATGGATTTACCACAGAATTTTCGTCTTCTTCTCATGTATTTGAGTGTATATATATAGTGTAGTAGTAGTGCTGTTGAAGTGAAAGTAAAATAAGGATAGTGTAATGTTAAGCAAGATACTTTAGTTATTTGTAGGGCAGAGAGTCTTTCTTCTTCTAGCCCTCCTATATATTCCTTCATAGTGAGTTGACTGTCAGTGTTCTTCCTTTCTAATCCAGCTATTTTCACACTCATCTTGGAGGTGGAAGTGGCAGTAATGGGATCTAATCTATCAAGAGTCAAGCCAGTACCGATTTCCATTCCGATTTTTCTTCTTTTTTTCACGCCGTTCTAATTTTTTAAGGTAACCAAACTACCTCACTTCCTCAACCAGCCACCACTCATGTCAGCCAACGTCGACTTGGCAGTGCTCTTGCCTTTTGATACATTTTACTCAAGAGACTTTCAGATTTGCAATATTACAAGGCAACTAACTTTCTCCTTTGCTAATACTACTATAACACCCATGCTTCCTCATTTCTTCGTCCAGGATTCAAAATAATAATTTCCAATACTTGCGCTTATCCAATAATCCACTAAAGCTTTGTTTCAACGTTTACTTAGGTAGACACTACTCTCGGCTCATCTCATCGGTTTTATTATCGAACTGTTCGGGAGATAAAAAGTACTCCCGTCTTCAAGAAAAATATTTTAGGGTTTCTTAAATATTACACACGGCAGGTTGAAATTTAACATATAATTGTATAAAAATTTACAAAGTTAATTTTCCTTTGAATCTTTTGCTCTGATTTTCTTCCGGGATAATTTAATTTTAAATCCAATTCAGATGAAAAGAATGACATTAAAGACTTTCCTGCATATACTACTTTATAAATTTGATACAATTTTATCTTATTGCTTTCTATTGCGGTTTGTGGAATATATTTCCATTTGTATCATTTTAGTTGGGGTAGATAAAGCTGGATTTATATGCAAAGATGCGTTGTGTTGAGACATTGTGTCTCCCCCATGAATAAATAGCGTGAGGTTCATTGAGTGGGAAAATAACATTGGGATGAGTGAACTTGAATTGACTTCTCTCGTCGGAGAAGGCGGATTTTCATTTTCTCAGTATTTCCTCAATTTCATTTGATGAGATGCATTTTTCATGAAAATTTTAAACTATTGAGAAAAGAGGTACTGTGAAATGAACTGATGTTTCGTAGGGTTACAAAATGATGATGCTATGATTTTATTTAACATGCATAAAAATGGTTATCTAAAATAGCTTAGATATATGTTGCCAATGAGATATAAATACAAAGTCTCTGGATATAGACAAGGGATTGAGTAACAATTTTGAGAAACATTATAGAGAAAGTGGTGGAGCGTCGGTAAGTTTGCAGTGTTGGCTTGGGATGCTTAAATAAGTAAAAACGGAGATCTGGTGAGTAGAACATTATTAAGGTTCTTCCCTTGGATCCAAATTGGCCGAAGCTGAACCAACCGACGTGAACGGAAGAAAAAAGCGAGCTAAAGCAACGGCATATTCCCTTTGCCCCCACGTATTTTTGAAGCAACAAGGATAATAATTGAACTTTTTTCTGAATCCAGAAGAAGCGCGTCAGGAATGTGTATCGATACATTTCAAAATTTATGCCGCACTGAACCAAAATGACCTTTTCAACCCAGTGAGAGAGAAACCATGGCTGACTTTCCATACTATCCGTTCAACCCTTTTTTGTATTAGTTTTTCTGGGTAACGTCGTCATTTGAAAAGCCTTTTCCTATACAGTGCTACTAGCTCTCAAAGTATGCAGTATAATTTATCATTAAGGAGACTGAGGAGGAGCATAAAATAGAAAAACTTTACGTTTTGAAATATGATTCATCCGGCTGAGCAGTGCGAAGCACCATAAAAGTTTCCTACCGTTTCTTGTTCCAATTTTATGGCGATTGTGAAATAAAATTCGATAGTTTCAAAGCCTCCCTAGATACCAAACATCAGAAATCTAACATCCCCTAATGGTGAGCAATATGCTTATATAACATTACTATAGTTTTATATCTCCCTGTACCGATATACTTGTGGGTCACAAAATTTCTCTGAATACACAAGATAGCAAAAAATTATTGCAATTGGAAAAATATTCTGCAAAGGTAAAAGTGATAACATATTCGGTCTTGGGTATGGCTCAATGTAATAATTCTTGTTCATACAAAACACTAAAACTGGAAGCACAAATATTAAATATCCTTAACTATGCGTTTACCATCTCCGACGCAAACCTTATTTGCTACACAGAATGTGTAATTGTTTTGACATATGTTACATAAAGAGCTGTTAAATTGAAGGTGGACAAAAAGTAATAAAAGCAAAAAAAATAACAAAAAATGTACACCCCTCTTCGTTTGCTTATGGATGTATATAATTTCTTTAGGTATTTGAATTTTAAAATATCTTCAACAGGAAATTTAAAATGAAGTCATTGTTTTAACATTTGCGCAATGCAATGCAAATAACTCAATTTAGTTTGAAAAATTTAGAAATTGTTTAATTTTAATGATATTTTATTCTAAATTTGTGGATTATGAAATTGTATGCATCATAGTAGTAATTTTCACGATTGCATAAAAGTACACGTCTGCAGAAAACTCGAACGGTGTAGCCTCAGCAGCAGGTGAAAGTTTCTGCAAAATAATAATAATAATAGCAGAAGAAGTAAATATTGCTTCTGGTTATTATGAAGTGTGACTTTAATAGCTGTATTTGAAGATTGCGTGTTTTGATTGCAAAATCTACAATCAAATGCAGTTCAATACATAAACATACCTTTACCTGTCAGCTTAATATAGAAAAAATGCCCCAAACTGTTTCCGTGTTCTAAATCTGATTTTTTGAAATCATGTTAACGCCTGTGTATACTTTTTATTACAATTTGTTGTCTTGATTCCGTTCAAGCAAACAAATTATGAAGTAACTAAAATATTGTTCACTCACTTAATATTTACTAGAGAAACAATTTACAAAATAGTTGGCAAGAGTGTGTTTCCGGTTCCCTTGTGAATTTACGCTAGATAATACAATAATAAATGTATTAAAGGAAATATATGAAGTAATTGTTATGATAAGAAGAGTGAAAGAGAAAGGACGCTTGTATGCATTGTATTCCTTTGTATAGTTGAGAATGTACTATAAAATAGGTAAAATACTATAGTTGTACTATATATGTAAGGAAATGCCCATGATGGTCATCGGAGTGAATAATGTATTACAAAGATCAGACATTACAACAGTCAGCAATGACTTCCTTGGTTGTTAGTTGGCAGTACAATGTAATGTCTACGACCATCACAAGAGCTAATTTTATCTAACTGACTTATTTGACTTTCGAACTCATAAAAGAGAGCCATGAACGGGTCCTTTAATTAGTTAGATTATACAGTAGTGGTTGTAATACAAGTAGATAGATACAACATTGAGTGTTTGCTGTCCTGTTGTTACAAGTTACTTGTTTCATGAAAGTATTAATGTACTGTACGCTACGGTTGTTCTTCTTCTTCGTTAAAAGGATTTCACTGGATTAGAAAGTGAACAAGAAGCAAACAACTACTAAACTAGTCTACAAAATGGACACTGAAGAAGTCATTAGCTCAAGACTTAATCTACTAATACTAGCAAACAAAACAACTCTACTACTATATTCCTGTTTCCCTTTCAAAGGAAATTAAATGCACCACCTTTCTAAAGAATTTTCAATTTTTTATATTGAACATTAGAGAAAATAATATGTTACATAGTAATAGAAATATGCTAACCACATACTAACAAGAGTGAATGCACACACTAAAATGACAAGTTTATTTATTAGCAGGAGCAGTTGTCAAATGTTTCCCATTATTAAACAAAATTTTGTGGCCATTGAAAACACAAAGAGTGTATATTATATACTTTTCAAAGTTATAGAGGGTGAAGTTTATGCAACAAATCGAATGTTTTAACATTCATATTTATTTCCTGCTACTCTGTTGCCGGTGGCTCATCGTAATTACAATGCTGTTTATCTGAATGCATAACTATTTATGATATGGTTATATTGCATGAAATTTATTCATTACTTATTACTTTCACTAGTTGTAAGAGCATAGTAGTCGAGGCATTCCATTCGGAGAAAAGTTGTTGGTTGGTTGTCGTAATAAGTAATTCTCTATTGATGGCTGCTGTGACGACTGCTGTAGCAGAATTACTTTACCACCTACAAAATAACATTTGATTGCAAAGCAAGAAGTTACTTTCACCAAAAACAATGTACGCCCTTTGAGTATGCATTTTTTTCTTCTTTATATATCTTCTATGACTATAAGTTTACCAAGGAATATGTATAGAAGATGAACTTTTCACCCCTAAGAGTTCTACTTTTACTACGCCATATTGAGACAATGGCACTAAAATATTCTTATTAATATAACCAGTGAATGTTAAAAATAACTAATAACTAGTGTTCATACATGCCAATGATACTTATTCATGTTAAACTTAAAATAAGAGTTTGAAATACAATTCTAATTGTGTATTTATTTGATTATAAATAAATTATGTATTATAATAGTATGCGTGTATATAGAAGATATTTATAGGCAAAGTTAGAAAACATAGAATTTACTTGTAACAATTTCTCCACAGTTTCATTTTTTATGCATCAATTTCATTTTAAATTCACTGTTTTCCCTCAACTATTATTTCTGGCTACATAATTTCTTTATGCATACCTACAACCCTGAAGCCAGTTATTACAAAGCACTCATGCGGAGTTCTCGTTTTATTATGCATATGAATACTGTAAATGGTAAAGTAACCATTTGAGGCATATATATATCCATACAAATTCAAATTAGTTCAACATATTTAACCAACTAGGTTCAATAACTTATCCATTTGTAGACTCCAGAGAAGAATGAAATTAAACTACTAAAATTATACTATCGGATAAAATCTTTGCTAATGGATAGTATATATAGTGATAATAATCTTTTATTAAAAGTTTTTTTTGATCTTCTAAATTATATATAGACTAATGGTTTAACTTCTAAATAATATACAGACTAATGGTTTAAAAGAAAAAAAATTCATATTGAATTTTAAAAAAAGATAAAAATAAAGTCTGGTTAAAAAATGGTTTAGTGATGGTGAGAGCTAGATACAACTAGTATTTATATAATTAATACGGTTAGTAAGGAAAGAAAATGAAATTTATAAAGTGATAAAACGTTGGATTTGTAAGGATTGCATGATAGGAACAGGCGGTGTGTTGTAGAGTAATATGCCTGTGCGTTTTCGTGTTAAGTGCTGCAAGTTATTTTAGTATGGATGATTATTTTGATGAGTTGAATCTTTGTAGAAAT
>JAQFZB010000583.1:0-12549 GCA_034695165.1 Desoria trispinata | reverse complement strand
CTCATTTGATAATAAAAAGAAACATTTAACATTAGCTTCTGTTCTGAGAAGAGAAGCGCAAGTCTCTGTAGTCGCAGTAGTAATCGTTGTAAGAAGAAAAGAGGTAAAATAATGAAATAGAAGTGGTGTATGTAGCCAAGAATGCTGAAGAGAGTTGGGAAACAGCAGCACAGGGCAATGCAATGATCAATAAGATGATGATAATTCTCACGATTAAAGTTTAATGCGAAGAGTGCTTGTTGAAAGTGGAGCATCTTTTTGGTCACTACTGCATGATAGTAGTGGTGGCAGTGATAGTAGTAGTTCTCCATTAGAGAAAGTCTTCATGTAGTAGTACGGGTAACGTTTGTCGTGGTATGACATTGGTATTTAATGTTAAGGCCACCACCACCACACCTAAAATCATCTGCCAGAGCCAACTGGATACTACTACTGTAATAATAATATCTGTTGTAGACAAAGACTTGGACTTTAAGCTGTTGAGAATAAGGGGAGGAGGAGGATTCTTCTTCACAAGCCGGAAACCTTGGTACAACA
Organism: Desoria trispinata; assembly: GCA_034695165.1. NCBI lineage: Eukaryota > Metazoa > Arthropoda > Collembola > Entomobryomorpha > Isotomidae > Desoria > Desoria trispinata. Next base: position 12,012 of record JAQFZB010000583.1, on the reverse strand, counting down.
CATTCTCTCTCATTTTCATGTGACCATGCATAATGAGATGATTTAGATCTGTAGAAGGATTTGGAGCATTTAGATATTTAGATTTAAACACCAAGAACTCATTTACAGAGGCAACCACAGAAGCCACAAACCCACAAGTAGGAGTCCTAATGAGTCAATCCCATCTTTCAAATTGTCACTAACTCTCCATAATTGCTTTGCTGTTTTCCTACGGCCACAAAATTTTCATCTTCCTCCAGACCCATGGACATGTAATAATAATTGTAATTTCATTTTGCATTCTGATTACAATCTATTACAACATAAATAAATTTTCTTATGAGAGATATTATTAGAGTCTTGAAACTTTCCTTTTCCGTTCGTGTTATAAGAGTTTCTTCAGCAAGCAGTTTATACTTTCTCTTCTTACGTAATAAATATTGCACAATATTTCCAAAACAGAAACTTTGTCCCCAACAACGATGTGGTAAAGTGCAAAAAAGAGGATTTTCTCGCACTGCCCTAAATTCACATTTTCTGATTTGTCTTCTTTGATTCTTGGGTGTTGAAATAATAATCAGAACATGGAATAACGCCTGTAACTGAGGTTCTGCTCTCAGACGTTACTATTATAAACTCTTGAAATATTGTGAGAGAATAGCAAAAGCTATTATTAATTATGTAACATAACTACTCTGCAGAGACTACTGTCGTCTGGAGGTCTTTATCAAGTCATGAGAATCGTCTAGCACATTCAAACTTTCCTTTATGTAATAGTCTCTTTATTAGCCTATATTAGTGGTCGTCTTTCAACATTACCAAAATGCATATTTTCTATTTTCATCTTGTTGTTTGTTAAATGTACAACTTTTGAAGAATTCACAAACTTGAAGAAAATCAATTTCAATTTTCAATTCCTTCAAATTTTAAAGTTGCAGATTTTATAATAAACTTTTGAAACTATCACGATATAGAAACTTCAATGCTATAGTCATCTACTTTCAGAAATAATTTAACTTTCTGCCAATAAATTTAACCTCATAGTTTTGTTTGTACACCACAGAGAAAATAACCACATGAAATGTAAACTATTTGATGATCTCACAGAGGAGCACAGTCAACAGTAGTGGTTAGATTTTATTGTCGAATGATTTCTCGCCTAAAGAATAAATACACGTTGTGTGCCAACAAAGTTGTGATTATTCAAAAGGGTGTATAACACACAATTCGCTGACCAAGGCTAAAACTAACACTGACCGATATTGATTTTGTTAGTTTTTCTAGTCAATTTGGATTCCTTGAGAATCCACTCACTGGTTGTCAGTTATCAGTTGTAGTGTTGTGAAGCAGATACGCTATAAGTCAAACTCACTTTATTTCTCAATTCAAAGTACTTGAGACTTTAACACATTTTTGACTTTTCTTGTCAGAAGTATAAAGAAGTTGAGTGACATTTCTCATAGGAGTTCCACAGATTCATCTTCCAAGCTTCTATAACTTCTAATACGAGTAATAGCTAAATATCTGGATAAAATTAAAGGGTCCATGTTTTGCAAAGATACTTTTATGTTTTATCCCTACACGTTACATTAGTTGGAGTCAGATAGAGTTACACAGTGGAAAACAGTATCCCAAAGGGTTGTTCCGGGAATCTCAAGTTACTCGTTTTAGTTTGTACCTCAGTGGTTGGAATCAATTTGTGTATTCTTTTCCAACAAAATTCATACGCAGCAGTGAGTGGTCAGAGAGTAATGAAACGTCATATGGATTTTTTATTTGGTTTTTCTTTATATTTGTGATAGGTTTTCTTAATGGTTAAGACCAGAGGAGAAAAGTAGATACAAGTAGGGAGTACTATAATAAGAAAGTAAGATAGGGTTCGATGAAAAGTCTTTTTATGTCTGTGAAATGTACAAGGTTAATTCTGTAAGGAAAGAAGAGGATGTTCAATTGGAACGATCACAGATGAAGTCCCAAGTCGGTAGGTGTACACAGGTCGGATTTCAGATTTCACTGGAAACTCGGTTCTTTTCTTGTTACTTCAGAGATCTTTCAACTACTATAATAGTAGCATGTATATATATGAAAGTAGTAGTGAGCGGAAACAGACCAGATTGAATTGCGCTTTGCTTAGTCTTTTTTACAGTTGAGAACTTTAAAGGTGGATGAGTTTCCGTGTAGTAAATGGTTAAATCAACACATTTCTCTTATCTTATGTTAGAATAGTGGTTCCGTTACGATTCATTAGATGATCGTCTGTGTTCTCCCAAATATCTTAAGATTCGCCACTACACACTATTCACTGAAAGCTAAAAATTTTCTTCCTTTTCCGTTGAACAATGTGTATGGGGCTTTAGTTCAATTTTCTTACTCTCTGGGCTCCTGATACAATAAATAAAATGAGCGTTCTTCCTCATTGGATAATGTCTAACGTAAGTAGAAGTGGATTTTGTAGATTGTATTTGTATTTCAGTAGAAAAAAAGCCACTTTCTACTTTGTTCGTAGCCCACTTTCTCTTTCCCTTGTTACATATTCATCCACCTGTATCTATCTACTGAGGTATCCATGAGGCAACAGGGAATATCAATGTCCTCCTCTTCGATACACTCTAAACCTTTATTTCCCCATTGCAGTATTTCTTACAACTGGATTTTAAACCAAATCACTGCTCACTTCAGCATTAACAACAACCCATTCTACATGTAATCGACTTTTTTAAACTCTACCTAATATTATTCTTTCTTTTAACTTTAATTACTCTAAACACACAGATCCCTTTGTCGGATACTCCAGATTGTATGGATTTATTTGAGTATATATAGATATATATATATATATGGCAAACAGTAGTATGGTATTTTTCTAGGTTTAAAAGAATTGTTCTACGCACAATGATTTTTCCTAAATTCCAGATAGTTCTACACTTTTGAAAAGGTCGTTTAAAAATTTGACTATGAGAAGGATAGTGGAGTTTGGGTTTTGCGAGACTGTTGATTGTGAAATAGCAACTCTTCTCAATTCTTGGGGTCTGCTTTCACTCGGCTCAACCTGCATACTGACTACCATTGCCTCAGAAAATACGTCCAGCCACCACCACAATACTCCTGGCATGTCATGGATAGTCAGTGCCGACTTTCCCCACTAGTTTCATACACTTCACTGTTGAAGAGAACCTGAAAAATTTTTTTCACTTGGAGTCTCCACTTTTATAGTGCCGACGATCATTACTACTCGTACGGTAACAGTACAACTGCAACAGTGGAACACAAAATTTTATAATATGTAATGTACAGTACCAACAACTGGGTTTTCTCCGTATTCTTTGTTGCACTCAAAATACCTGTCAAAGCATGAAATAATACAAAAATATTTCTTAAGGATATATAATATATTAAAAATATTATTCAGCGATGATTTTTCATTTTTGTGCTATGCGCAATTCAAGTTTTGATGTTTTAATGCTTTTTCAGTGATACGATAAAAATGTAAATGATTGAAAATACACCATGTTGTTGTTGAATTTGTTGTGAGGTTCAATATTAAAATTAAAAACTGATGGCATGCACAATTTAGTTTTATTCGTTTTTCAGAAGTTTGAATATAATAAATAATTATTTTTTTTGCCATTTTCTTTGATATGCTGAAACGATTTAGCTTCTTTTGTATTGATTTATATGGATATTTTGTTCATTAGTTAATGTTGATCTAAAGTAAAAGTTTATATTTTGAAAAGATTTTAAAGAAATAATTCCGGAAATGAAATAAGATACTCAAGAAACAAAAGTACGACACCAGAAACTCAAAACTCACACAAGGTATATGCAGGTGAGTAAATTTTGAACGATATCTTATAACAAGGATGAAAGTCAGTGGCATTTTCTTCTTGTTTCTTCCAAACACATGATACTCTAGTGGACAAGAAAAAATCGTCTACATGCAAACGCAAAGAATAATTCAAAAGATCTAAATTTATTGTGTTCTTCCTTTCAAGAATGAAAACAAGAAACAGAACATAAAAGTAGAACGAAATTGTTTTATCAACTCTTCAACCTCATTTCAGAATAAACAGAGAAAGTAAAAATGAAATAGTACTTTGTCAACAAAAAGAAAGCATCATATGTATGACAATACTTCATGCATGTGTACTACATGAATATTTCATAAGCCCTAGGGTTTTAATCTAGTTTATTTCAGTAATTAAAAAAATCACAAAACAGATCAAAGTTGTTTCCCTAAAACCCTTGTAACTTATAATAATTTTCGAGATTATTTGGTTGTGGAAAAAATTCAATGAACATAATGTTGACATGATTCAAACATGGCTTTTTGATTCTGTGAAGAAATTCATCCATTATTAATCAAGGAAGTTTCTCAAGAAAGCACAAAGGTTCAACTTCTTGCTCTCGTAGAATAAGATAGAAAAAAGTGTAAACATGATGCTTCAAAAGCAAATTCAAGAATGCCATGCCATGAATCTGTTGTTTATTTACATCAAAAAATTCATTCTGAGCTAGAATAAATGTCGAAACTCTTGACTTCTTGAGGGTCCTTTGGAGTGTCGGAATTTTTATCCACATATTTTAGTCGTTTCTGTTCTTTTTTAATTTTTAAAGAAATTTTTAATGAGCATACGGCTCATACTCTAATTTCATGAATTAAAAGTTTTTAATTGATTGCAAGAAATGGTATCAAATAGTAATTTCCTAGTTTCGAACTTCCTTGCATGCTTTCCCTTTAACTTAATGTTCCATAAAAAATTCCCTTCTAAAAAGAATTTTTCTGCATTTAATTCATATGTAGATATAAATGCACATTTGTGGCTTTTGTTACTCCCGAGACTGCCATAAAATATTTCATGACCACAAGGAAGCCAACCGGTGGTATGCGTGTACCTATGTTTATAGTATAGAGAAAATTTTCCCAATTTCTCCGGATCAAACAAATCATGATATTAAAAAAGCTACGGTAAGCTCATGTGGGGAAAACCACCTCAGCGATAATAGCGATCAAAGCAATGTAAACAATTGCCAGTTGTTTGATCCCGATCCTGATTTCTAAGTCAAACAAATAGACAGAGAGAATTGAAAAGCGGACGTGCTGGTCCACTGCGATCTGCAAAATATAGGAACCTGTTGTACTATATGGTTATTTCAAAACAGTAGTATATTATGCACTACTACATACTAAACATATAATGATACTATCAATTCTCCTAGCGCACAACATGACACGTCAGATCATCACCTTCTTCTACTAGAATTAGTCTTCCGCTAAAAAACACTTTTCTTTTGTATTATTAGAGTTTATGTTACAGATTCATATTTATCCTATCTGCACAAATAAATGACTATAGATCCTTTCTAATGAAATGTAGAGGTCTGTAGAAAATGTACACGTGGATTGTGGTTTATTCTGTTGCGGTTAACCATCAATCTTGTTAATATAATAGGGAAACCATTAATACGTTCCCTGTATACAAGAGATCCGAGATTAAAATTTACTATCATAATATTTTAAGATCCCCACCTAAATAGACACTACTACTACTATCTCCTACATCATCATAGAATTTTCCCCTTTTCTCGTTAATGTTATATTATTATTTCATTTATCATTCATCTAACAATATCATTTTTTTAAATCATGTGCATGATTTGTGGTTAGTTGAAGTGGTGACTGATTTTATTGTATGTAACTAAATCTTGAAGGATTTTGTTGAAAGTTACCATTACCTTATTGAGAATATATGAGGACAAGAGACAGTATAAAATATATTATAGAAAGCCAAGTGAAGTGTAACAAGTTGATACAATATGATAGAAATTGGATAGAAATTGGGAGATCGGATTTGACCTAAGATGATTGTCTTGTATTGCTTTTGTTATGTTGTTGCCTGTACTTCACGTATTAGTAGTGAAGTGGGGAGCATTACTTTGTGTTTAACTCTATTTGGAATATCTATCTCCCTTTGTGCTCTGGATAGCAATTCTACTCTAATGGTACACTTGATGAACAAGGACAAAAACCTGTATGTATCAGGATATTGAGAAGAAAGCCACATCGACCAAATAGGGAAAGTCTCAGAAGCTTGTTCAATGTGGTCGAACTGGATTTCAGAGAGATTGCATATTTAAAAAGCTAAAAGAGCATTTCGTCCTCTTATCCAAAGAGGGAAAAATGTAGCTGTTGAATTTAGTTCTACCACATTTCGAAGGAATAGCTAAAAGGACAAGCTATAGAGTATCGTAAACCAGCAAACAACTAAAAGTAAGCAAGAGAGCAAAAGCATGCAGAATAGCAATAGCAGATCTGCTGGCTCTTATGTCAGCCCATTATTTCCGCTTGAGTTGACAATACATCCCGTCTTTCACTCCATTCCATTATTCCATTTTGTTCCAGCTCTTCGAACTTCAATCTTCGGTGCTTCAAAGCTTAGATAAATTGGCAACTCTGAAATACTGTACAAAATTGCAGGGTTTATAAAATATATAGTAATAGCTATAGTATACCAACCAATCCATTCTATATCAAATCAAATGCTTCAGCAATGTTTTAAACTCATCAATTATGATCGTAACACAAAATTTCAAATTACTGAAAGAAAAGTTGACCTTGTAGTTTTGGGCTTGACGGCAATTTTATTACGCCAGTGATGGGATGTTTCAGACAGTGATGCATGGGAGATTTAGCACATGTGCCAACTGCAATGTTCAACCCATAAAAGTGTGAGAATTCTTTTTATCGATGTAATTTTGTGCAGTATAAAATGATACAAAATAATTCGTTATTGCTTCATTGGTTGGTTTTAGCTTCGAAAAAATTATATATGTTTTAAAATACTTTTTATTGATTGTTCGGAATGTAAATGACATTGGAAGATTTGTCAAAAATTATTCATATTTTATTATTATTTTTATACATATGATTCAGAAATCCAGTAATCAATTTCATTAAAAATTTACCTCAATTTTTTGGTTAAACTCACAATATAGGAAACAAAGGATCGATACAAATAATTCAATATATTTTGCTTTTCGTTCTTGGAATTTGTTTCAAAATGAAAAGCACAATGATATTATTTAACCTCACAAAATGCCCAATTTCTTGTGAAATATTACTTGTACTCAGTGATGGGAAATGATGCGATTGTGTATAGATTTGTATATCGAAGAGAATATGATTGCATCAATCGAGCGAAGCATTTTGAAACTTTTTTATCCATCATATTTTGTTCAAAAGCGAAATTGAATTGTTGAGAATCGTTCACACATTTAATTTGACTTGCAATGTTGCGTGTGGAATTTCATATGAAATCCAAATGGTATAAAATAATATGAGTATCAATGCGCCACGTCTACATTCTAGATATTTTAAATATAGCTATTTGGTTGATAAAGCCCACATGACCAAAATTACCGAATTGAAAAGTGCACCAAAAATTGTACAACTTAGGGAATCTAGTAAGGAAATAAATTATACTAATTCTTGTGTAAAGAATCAGCAACGCGAAAGGAAGAAAATGTTGAAATATTCCATGTGTCAGTTCATGCCTATTGAAGAAATCCGTGTTTAAAATTCAGTACAAGTGTAAGCCAAATGACAAGGTCATTCTTTACAGTTTAGGACAAGAAACGGGGGGAAATTTTCCGTTAGCTTTCCTAAAAAGATTGATCACTTTCACTTCGTTGTGGCGGGGAAGTAGCAAAAGTGCTAGTAAATGCTTCAGAAAAATAAACACTTTCTCCGCTTTGATCACTCTGACGCAGAATCGTTATTTGATTTTCTTATCATGCAACAATGTCACATAATACGAAATCAATCAAATATTATGTTAAATTGTTCTCCATATTCTTTTTACGGAGTCTTTTAAAGTCATGTTTTATATATAGAGAAATTACTATTACCGATCCTATGATCCTGTGTTCTTATGAAGAGAAAGCAGGTTAAATCTTTATTATGGTACACAGCTTTAAATGGAATTCAATCACTTGATCTTATAACATATAAATCTATCCTCGTATTATTGTAGCTATATTATATTCTTATAAGAGAAAAGGTCTATAAAATATAGTTGGGGATATAACGAAAGTCCCCGCAGGTAAGTTTAAATAATAATTGATTTATTTCAAGCTTAAGACTGATTTCAGCACTCACGCAATTTAATAATTATCTCATAAGCTCCTTTTATAGAGCACTGAAATAAAGCTGCGGTTATGGTGGCCTGCTTAAAAATGTGATCTCTCCATCTCAATTTATTCCTTGCGATTAAGCTCCATTTAATCATTGTTATAGCATATTTATTACTAGTAAGGTGAAAGTACTGGGAATCAGTGTACTATTTCATACTCCACTGCGCTTTACTGCGCTATGAAAGGCAATCAGTAGCCAAGCACTTAGAGCATGTTTTATTTTTACTTATTTTCATACTCGTATAGCTTAACTTCATACGCTACATAAAATTGCATGGAATACTTCTTTTATGTCTCACACACTTAATTCTAGAATTGTATTTTAGCATAAACTTTTAAAATGTTCCTTGTTTTAATCATTAATTTAAAAAAATCGCATCACTGTATAATTGATTTTTAGTTATCATCATAATTCAAAAATATTACTAATAATTTTAGTGTTGTATGTACAATTATGAATATAGATACGATAGAGTGAATTAAACTATGTAAAATACAGGTTATTATTTTAATGCATTTTAAAGGCCATCTCACCAGTCTCACCTGCTGCATCGTAATCGTAGGAATTTGTTAGACCAGAAATGGTAAAAATGAATTGTTGGCTTCTAAAATAATGCTCCATAAGGATAAATATGCGTGCGTGCATGTCAATTAGCTATTGCACAACTATCAAGACGTAGATAAACTCTATCTTCTGTCTATATCTCATTTGGTTCTGTTTTTGGAACGTTATTAAGGTCATTCTGACTATTACTTTGTAATTTTATTTCTGTCATTCCATAATACCGAATTATATTATAGTTTCCACCTGAGTAGCTAGTCTACTTATAAATGACCATAGACATTTGAAAATCACTTCCCGTTTATTTTCTAGGGGATCGCTTAAATATACCATTTGTAGCACGTATACTGTGATATTATATACAATACGTATTTCTATAAGAATGACTGCTATATACAATTTTCCGTCCTATTTATGTTGGCCATAGTGTGCATTTTAAGAAACGTTGAGTAATGATGATTTATCCAGTTTTTAAGTATTCACATGTGTAATACATTATAGTATTTTGCAAAGTACTTTTGTAGTTCATGTATGTTTCTAATTTAAGTTCATTGGATAAACTTTTTTGTAGCCATTAGCTTTCTCCCTTGACTAATCAGAATCAAATTGTTCATTCAGATTTGGTCAAGTTGTTGAGCAGAATTTTACAAACTACAATTCTACATTTCAAATAGAGAAATGAAGAATTTATTAATGTTGAATATATTTGGTTGGTTGTTTTGTTGTTGGAATGAAAGTTACTCTTGAGTTGATGATATAACAATTTGTTGAGTGATGAAATGCAAACGTCAATAATAATGAGAGTAAGAGAAATTCTGCAGAATAGTTACACCTCTTCTACTGACTGTAAAACTATGCATTTGAGCATTTCAAGTGAAACAAATCTGAAAACTCTGCAAGCGACGTGGACGTACAAATCTCATATGAAGTTTTTCAGAAAATGAGATTTTATGTGAACCCACAAGGGATTGTCCAATGTGTAGAGATGCGAGAAACAAGAGAAAATTAATCGTACATTTTTAATCCACTCTTTAATGTTTACCTTTCACATTCAACTCTTCTAGTTGTTACAAAATCATTTTATATTAATAACATTACAAAGGCAACCAATTCAAATTTTTATCTGATGAGAAATGCGATGATTAAAAGAGCAGTGTTGCGCACATTAATCATATAAACAACCTACATTTTTACACATGTCTGAGTTGTTTATTGTCCTTGTAAAAATATTGTTGATGGATGGTGATTTCAGTTCAAGGTGCTGCGCTGCCCTTATTATAATCATTAACAATCCTCTAATAGAACTTACTATACAAATAATTTTGCAAGTTTTTCCAACACCTAGATTTAATGTCCAGAGAGTCAACGTCCATTTTGCTTTAATCAAGAATTCATCTTATATTCATACATCGGATAAATATTTTGGGGATTTATTCGTACATATTATTAATATTTTAAGAAAGTATTTATTCGATGCATTTCGATCAGTGATTATTAGAATGGATTCTTATCTCATGTCACATCTTTCTTATCTTTTTCAGTTCTTGGAATGCATTGTTATCTTATCAGATTGCTAGGAATGTACTATAGATATAGATTTCTAGATTTGTTATCCCCACAGCAGATCTACCCTTTCCATAAATCCAATAAATATTTATTGAACGTATTTTGTTGATTTTACTTTATTCATCCTGATATTTATATTCTTATTGTATATGATAACCAAAATTCCTTACACTATATCAATCGAACATAAAGTCTGCAGAATTGCAAACAGAATTCTGAATTCAGATTAAAATAATTTTTAGATTCTAAAACCAATTTGCCTTTAACTAAGAAATGCATGACATCTTTTATTGCGTTAAAATTGAACTTACCATCTGTCACAAGCTTTGTTTTCAGTTTTCACATGAAAAAATGCCGTCTCAATTTTGTAATTATATATTTATGAAAAATTACTTTACAATGTAAATTAAATGGAAACCATAAAGTCCGTTAAGTCATTCCCACCTGCTGCTGTACCATTGTGTCTAGTTGAAAGATTTTCATTTTGATTCAAGTTGAGACTCACTTTCAAATGGATAAAATGCATTCCATGAAATTGGACATTCAAATTCCTCATAACGTGGTGAATAATTTCAGCTTTAGGCAAAACTATTTGAGCACGTAAGCAGCTCAGTAATATAGTATATAGAAGCAGGTAGTTGCATCTATTTCTAGGACTCTAACAACGGAAAGGTTTACAACACAGCAGGATGTTTCTACTCTGTTTGGTTATGCTCAAGTATTTTACATACGAATAGAAGAAAACCATTTCAATTCATCTACAGAATAGTACATTTTGGATGACAATGTTCCATGCGGATAGAGATTGTCAACTTGATTTGAAATTCGAAATTCAAAATAGGTTTCTTATAAAGGATCCACTATCAATTTTGAATTTGAACTGTAGTAGATATGAAGTTGAAATTCAAACCACTACAACTCCAGTGTTGGCTAAATGATAAAGAATTTAAATAAAATAACCCTACAGAGGACTATTGTTTGTACTTTGTATTTAAAAATACTGTGTCACAATTTGTCTCCAATTATGCCATCATCAAAGAATAAGAATCAGAATCAATGAGAAGAAAACACAATTACTACAATTTTATAACCCTATGAAATTTTAGTACCCGTATAAAATCCTGAAGCCTGAATTTACAGATATTATTGCTAAAATGTTTGGTCTGTATGCATTTCACAAAGACGTAAGTAGTAGTAGGTTGACTCTTTGGATAGTATATTTTATCTTATTTCTAAAATGAAAGCTACCCTTTTTCCATGAGAGTATTGGATTTTAGATTGCGAATGAAATGGATGAATGAACGAAGGCAGCATAACAGGAAGGACTTGAGAGAGAAAGTCTACGAAGGATTCTTGAGATGAGCTCGTTTATACTGTCAGCATAATATAACACAATGATATACGAAGGACAGACATGAGGTTTTCCCACTCACGCATACCTTTCCTTTGAAATGGAAGAGAAATTGGGAATAAAAATGGCAATTTTGTGGGAAAATATGACCAGTTCATGTCCATCTTTGGCAGAACTTAACGGAAAGCTACTCGTTCTAGGGAATGTGGAAGAGAAACCATTTAGAATAATTGAGTTTGATATTTTTGCAATGCCATAATGCCATATCCCTGATACCTTTTGACCATAGGTATGCTCCAAAGCAAGAATAAATTATTCGATCATTTTCAATTAGAGACAAGTACTTCTTGGCTAAACCTTGCTC
>JAQFZB010000582.1:0-12558 GCA_034695165.1 Desoria trispinata | reverse complement strand
CTGCGTAATGTGATGGCAGACTGGCCTTTACATTTGCATCCTATAAATAAATTAATATCCTTCAAAATGCAAATAATTTTTTAAACTTAAAGGTGGATTAATTAGTATTAACAGAAATTACCCTTGCCATGATACAGCAAACAGCTAAGATTAAATGGGCGATTAACATTAGATATCGAGTTGATATTAATCCATGTCTTCTACCCAGAAAAGCAGACCCTACTACGGTGTACTTTTTGTAAGATGTTGAAATCATTTTGTGAATACTATAATGCGTCTAACAAAACTTCTAAAATAACATACAGGTTAAATTTTTTGTAATTATCCAGAGTACTTGGTTGGGTTGGGAATTGAGAACCGAATTGTGTCGTAGACGAAGAAATTATGACAGTTTTTACCATTGACTTGGTAAACCTCGGATTAATATCATTCCCGCTAGACCCCGCTTGGAAATGGTATCGATCGAACATTTGTATGATTATAAACAAAGGGGTACGCAACAACTTCTCAATTTCTATAAATTTCTTATGAATTTCTCCTGTGTCCGATATTGTACTTTTCTTCCGATTCCAATTGCAGCTAAACAACAGTATTTAGTATTTGAGAATAGAAAATTTAAATAGACAGCAATCTACTCAACCTCTTGTTTAACTAGTCTTTAGTGCACGGTTGTTAAAAATTAATTAATAAAAAATGAAAGACAATGTCTAAAACTATTAAAAGAAAAACATTGTTTAGCCGTGTAGGGTAGTAGGATTGTTTTTACCTCCTCAATAATAGATAGATGTAACTTTCATTATTATCAAAAGATTAACTGAATCATATACTCTACTGATTCGATGACTTCAATTCATTTCATTTCATACATTATTCTTTATCATCCCAAAAGATCCGTCAATAAAGAAAAGGATAAATAAATAAATTCTTTAGCTTCTGTAAATCCGATTAAATTGATTGTAACTGACATGAAGTGAATACGACATCGCAATTTCCAAGTGATAAGACAAAATAAGCTCCCAGGCGGTTAGTTGGACAGGGGATTAGTATTTTCTTATTTAGTTGCATGTTGAAGTTGAACATTCATTTTGTCTGCTCTTGAGCTGCAGTAGTGTATGGGAATTAGTTCATAGTTCAATTACAATTTAACTGCTTTACACAAACTTATATTCTATAAAATAACTGTTGACATTTTAACTCAAAATATTGAAGTAACTTTTCTCCGTATTTTTGCTCTCATTATTTTCAATTTTATTACACAAAAGCTTATGATCATTTGTCTTCAACGGTTTTCTTAGAGATTTCATCTCAAAATCCTGTCCATGATGGAAAACATGTTGTTGTGCAAAATGAGTTTTTCTCTAAGGGGAAATGTTCAAAGTTCAAATTCCACAGTTGATTAAGGAGAGCTGAATGCTGAATACAATGAATAGAGAGGTAGGGATTCGATTTTGATGGGGACACAATATTATCCAAAAATGTGATATGAGATTTACTTTCTTTTATCATTTTGCATGGCACCTGCTTTAAAGAATACTTATTTTTAGTAGAAGGTATCATAGGGTGAAAATAAATTGCCTTCTTGGAATAATAATATATTACAGCTTCTTCTTAAAACTAGCCAACGCAAAAAAGAGATTCATTTTCTTTCTCATAGGCTACGTAAACCGTATTATTATCAAATATTGTAGCGTAGATCAATATTCTTTGAATGAAATATTTTTACACTAACTATAAGGAATAAGGAACCAGAAGTGACATACTTCGAGTAATAGGATTCTCATTCTCCAGAACAAAGTGATTGAGAAAGTCTATTTTGCTTCACGTTATATATTAGTTGAGTATCTCATAACGTAGGCGTATTTATTTTGTCAGTATCGCATTTCACGTTGTAGACAAAATACTGAATTGGAGGATACCTGGATACCTGATCACAAGCATTACTTTTTAATTTTAATTTTATTTCATGACGATGAGATGACAAAAACTCACTCAATATGTCAATACACTATATACACTGTGTACAATAAAAAGACAAGCAAATATAGCTTTCTTTGTATAGAATATTAATTCCATGAGTTATCGAAACTTCGAAAATCCCATTAGACTCCACTGATTAAAATTGTCATCCTAGGTTTACTACGTAGATACTATATATATATATAGTGAAAGTCTATTCTTATAATTACCGGGAGCTTTATGAAAATCGTTATGTTTTATAACATAACGATCTAATTTCAAGTTCAATGCAGTTCCAAGGTATGTGTAATTGTAACAATAAATCATTATTTGAGCACATGCTAAATGCCATAAGCTAATAAAAACACTAAAAGTTAAATCTTGAAAAGTCATAAAATCCTCCCAAATGGGCCATTAACGATTATGAAAGCCTCAAAATGTATTTTCTCGCTGAATAGTTTTCTTTCGTTTATATATTATAGGTGAATTTGTAAAGTTATAACAATTATAAAAGTGTCGCCATCGTTAAAGGCCAACTTCAGCAAAATGACAATGTCAATATTGGCCAATTTCTAAAGTGGAAGTTAAAAGTTATCCCTTAGGGATTTCCGATAAGAAGATGTCGTTTATGCTACAATGGATATAGTATACAGCAAACTCAAGTTTAATCTGTGACCTTATCTTGTAAAATAAATCATCTGATTTAATATACATTACGGCAATAAATCTCTTTTCATGGTGAGTTTACTTGAAGTGAAATTTAACGGTTAAAAATTTATCATAACTTGCTATAGGTTGTTGTTTTATATATGAATACAATTCCATTTAGTGTGTATATGCCTGCCTGAAGTATACAGAGAGGGGCATTTCAAAAATCTAGAAATAAGTCAGATCGTAAATTTAGGTTTAGTTTCGTTGTAATTAAACAATTACTGTTCTACATCTACAGTAGACTTAGGTTTTCCATATTTAATTTTGCAAACACATGTAATTTGTGCACACAAGTTCTCGCTAACTTGTTTTCAAAGGTAATCGTAAGTTTTTGCATTTCATACCAATTCCAATTCTAGTTGGATAATGAATTGTCACTCAATCCCGTGCATTTAAAAGAGGCCTATAATTGGAGAACT
This sequence comes from Desoria trispinata, assembly GCA_034695165.1. Taxonomy (NCBI): domain Eukaryota; kingdom Metazoa; phylum Arthropoda; class Collembola; order Entomobryomorpha; family Isotomidae; genus Desoria; species Desoria trispinata. The sequence continues at coordinate 9,472 of JAQFZB010000582.1, read as the reverse complement.
CATTTAGCCTAACGAGTGCAATTTAAATCCATGAAGTGGTGCTCTCATGCAGTGAAAGTATTAAAATGCGAAAACAAAATTTGTCCTTGTGTGATCATTGGAATATAATTCCCCAACTTTCACTACACGGAAGTACGTCAGTCTAAAGAGCACTAGATAGTGTACTACAAAAGTTGGGTTTAATTTACAGAAAACTACGTGCAAGTGCAATGCACATCAGTGTTTAGTCCATTGAACGTCGTTTTACTTTCAAGCCTTATAATTATTTGCAGTTATAAAGGTAAATTCAGACTTGACATGGGAAGCTTATGGCGGAGCTCATGCAGAGTCTATTATTGAGCAATAGTACATCAAGTCTTCATTAGCTCGTTGATTTTTAACTTATAAAGTTGAAATGTCTGATGTGATTTTGATGACAATGCACAACGAACAAAAGCTGAATTTGCAAATACGAAAAATTAAAATTAATCGATCTGTCGTTGTTTACTTTTAATTAGCATCCACATCCACCTCAAAACCATTTCAGTTTATTCAAACACAAAGTGATCGGGTGAAGTGAGTGTCTCAAACAAAAAACAAAATGCTGTATTGAAAATTGAAGTATTGCCAGTTAAGTCAATCAATAGAAATACAAAAATAATCTACGGCATATTTCATGCTGTTTCTATTCATTTGAAGCAAACTTTTTTAATTACATTTGTTTTACACTATACTGAAACCAAGTGCCAGTTGATTCATTTTTAGAGCTGAACATGACGCTCTGTAGCATTTCCAAGTCTTATTTTTTTGACAAAATTATAAAATATTCAAGGTAAAAATTCCGTATGTTTTCATACGTCCGATCGGTTGTTTTCTAAAACAAAAGATAAAATTCAAACATAGCATGTCACCTTATTGAGAGATTTTCCTACTCGTTTATATTTACTGAGTTACGCATTTACTTTATTGCCATACTGATTTTATCCAGTTCAAGTTCTGAGTAATTTAACATAAAAGACTTCTAATAACGAGTTAATTAAGTTTAGCTGTTAATAAAACAGGGTGAAAGCAATTTATTTGAAATATTAAGGACTTCAGCGGAATACTTCATGTATGTATGTAAACATAATAAACTGGGAACAAAGAAAGTTCCCAGACAAACACTTGCATCTATCTCTTCATATAAAAAGCAATCTACTTTTGAATTTTGATTCGTAAAGTAGCCATATTTCAGAGAGAACATTGTTGAAGTATAAAAGTTTGAATACACTCAGCGGTGCATATGACAGTCGATGCAATATCATGTTATCTCCCTTTGTGCATAGTTAGCACATGATATGATAATAGTACTCATTTTGTAATCTGATCCTTTGGATGAATTCCTAAAAGAACTTTTATTCATCCGTCAGCTTTCACTGGATTACATTTCAATCGAACATTGCTCTTTGAACTTTGTAATACTTTAAAGAATCAGGGAGATTCATAAAGAAACTTAGATACGCAATTCACATAATATAGTTTATCTTGTGTGAAAAGCGGTATTCCAAGTTCCAACGTATTATCGCATCTACTACGGGAGAAAGTAACAAGTAACGGTTTCTGAGTAAACTATACAATTGAAAGGATTAATTCTCTTGTAACAGACAGAAAAACCACTTAAGCAAAAGAGAAATAAAGCTCTGAGCTGTGATCATCTGTTCATCCTTTCTCCGTATTTATGATCCATTCCATGATCCTCTGCACTCCAGTTTTAAATTGCTAAACATGTTTTTGCTACTTCAGAATAACTTTAAGCTGTACAGAACGTACAAAGAGATGTTTACGTCATTGTCATTTAAAACCCTTTAAAACAACATTAAAATAATTAAAAAGCATTTCAGATAATTGGTTTAATATTACACATTGCTAAAAGTAAGGACCCTGAAGCATTTTAGATAACACCACATCCTCCGATCCCATTTCATTCCTTCCTGCTTATACCATTCATTAATTAAAATTAGAATGCAGATTCAAGCACTTTCTTTTGAATCGTTTAAAAAGTAGCTGAATCAACGTTTCAGCTAGCTATCATCAATGCGAGAGTAAAAGCAAACAAAGTTTTCATTAATGGAATTTATACATACTTAAAAATAGCATGGGTGAATGAACAATTTTAAAGTTTAGCATAAAACCTACTCTACTAGTAATATATATATAATTTTTTTCTAACCTTTAAGAATGCATTGTGCAAAAAGTTGCCATTTAATTCAGAATGAAAAGCTTAAAAGCTTCTATTTCTTTATTTTAATTATTTTTCTGTTATTCCAGGTAAGGTTAAGGTTATATAATATGTGGATATATATCACAAAGATTATATCACAAAGATTTAATTATAAAATGTTGTAATAATATATATTCCATTACATATTGTATATTACATTGCAGTTGAAACTTTAGTTGGAAGAATTCTGTAGGTGGGAATTACATCGATGCTTATCAAAAAACCTAGAATTAAACTGAATTAATTAAACTAAACTAGACTTTAGATTTAATTCTAATTTTAGAAATTTTACCAAGCCCATTGTACTGCCAAAGAAGTCAAGGTAGTTGCTGTCTGATGAAAAAGACATTTCTCTTTTTCGCTTTCACTTCCCACTACCACAATGTCTCGATCATAATTCAGGTATTTTGGGTTGAGATCTTTATTGACCGTACATCCAGAGATTGGACTCTGCCAAGATAACACAGTGCTAATCCAATCTCTTCTGAGGAAATTCGAATACCCTGCTCGACCACAAATGAATATATATTCAGCAAATAAATCTCGACCCCATGCAGGAAATTCATGATCAGCTATCAGTTTTGCTTCTTGAAACATTTTAGCACATTGTGCTACAACCCTTTCATCCAAGTTTGAGAAAAGTTGGGGGTGTACGGAGTCGCAGGAACGCTTTTAAATTATTTCCAATTACAACAATATTAAATAAAGGAAACTTTGTTTTAGCCCAAATGATATAAATTGTTTATACTTTTCTGGCAAAATGTAGATAAAGCGCTTGATGAATGAGCATCCGCTGAGATTGCGGTTCTTTGTCCAGAAATGTCCGTTCACATAAATGTGGGACTTCACATCTATTTATAAGAGCAAATTGACACTCCATGAAAAGTGGAGGCCAGAAAGCATCAACTTCATTTCCAACCTTTGGAACTGTTTGAGATTTGAGATCATTTGGAGATTTCCAGGTTATATTACTTTTCCATAAATCCTTATGGGAAAATAGCTCAAGTAGTTCTGTAAAATAATTTTATTACCTTCTTAATAGATATAAAAAGGATTTTATTTAACTTTACCGGAAATCTTACCACTTTTAATTCTTTCGTCATGTACAGTATTAACATATAGCTGTAAAATTTTATCTATGAGGGGCCTTATACGACTGGACAATTCAGGAAGAATTCCACGAACGTCAAGTATTCCTGTTTCATATGATATGAAATTTTGTAGGACTCTTGCAAAAATCAGATTTTCAATTTAGAAAGTAATAATAAAATACCTTGCAAAACTAGTAGTCCGGACGCAATATCTAAATCAACAACAGGAAACCTGTCAATGTGTTTCTCGTAAAAATTCACAGTTTTCAAAATGGCTGTCAAAATCTCTGGCCGACTCCTTTCGTCTCCACAAGTGCCTTCGAGGAAATCCTATAACATGGTTGAATTTTTAATAAATTAAAAAAATTAATATTAAGTATATTCCATCTTACTTCATCTCGTATTTGGTGGAGGTATGTTGAGTTTAGATTGGACCATTTCTGAAGTTTGTCATTAAGTGAAAGTCCTTCCAATATGGTGCGGTTGTAAGGGGTTTCAATCCATTTATAAACGGTTCTTTCTTCATCTTGAGGTTTTATCAACTGAAAAATGAATTAAAGAACGTAAAAATAATAAAATAATAAATTCAGTTCTCAGATCTATCTCCACAATCTCAAGGCATGCACATGCAAGACTGTACTTTGCAAGTAATAGGATAGGGGTTGTTAATTATTCGGTCGTTAAGTTTTGAAATATGTACCTTTATTGCGAAAAGTAAGAAAATTATAATTGATTGAAGTGGTTTTAAAATCATGTCGAATATTATTTCCACACGAATGAAAACTAAAATGAGGAGGTATTTTTTGACATTGAATTTACTCTTGCTCCACCATATTCAATTGTTTTAAAAGCATTGGAAATTTGAACGGATTAATTTCCCAAAATAACTGAATGGAAAGTTGACCACAATACGACAACGGCTTTACATACAATATAGAAATATGATTAGGAATACTATACTATTGGAATACTATATAGAAATACTAGACAGCTTTAAAACTTTCAATACCCTTCACAATTTCCTCTTTTTCCTGGAAAAGTGGTCTTTAGCTGTACTGACATATTGTAGTATGATTGGATTATGAAATGGAAGGAAGGTACATGGTACACCAGGTAGAGTGTATGGTGTTTGAATTATTCTTGTGTGAAAATAAATGCCTTAAAAAGTTATAAATTACCAAATCATTTAATTTTAAAACGTTAAAAAGTCATTAAAACTTCAACTTATCAAATAAAATAGTCATGAACATGACACAGTATTTAGGCCAATAATTTACTTATGAATTGCATTTTTCCATATTATCATGATTCCATGCCCATTGAACTGCAAGCGTCGATAAGGCTGTGGTTGTGTGATGCAAAAAACAAACTTCTTGTTGGGCTCCAGTGGCAATTTCAGCTCCATGATCCGTATGAACGTAATTGACATTCAACTCATTATTGACAGTGCAACCTGAGGTGGTACTTTGCCAAGATAAAACTTCATCGACCCAATCCTTTCGAAGGAAATTCGAGTAACCAGCTTGACCACAAATGAACAAATATTCAGCAAACAAATCACGAGACCATGTGGGAAATCCATTCTGAGCAATTAAATCTGCTTCCTGGAACATTTTAGCACATTGGTTTGCCAACCGGGCTTCCAAATTGATGAAATGTTGAGGATGAATGGAATCACAGGAACGCTGTGAATCATATATAGTTATATTTATCTCTTTTGTTATTAAATATCTGTTTGCCTGAATTGAATCAAGTACCTTTTTAGCAAATAAAAGATAAAGTGCCTGATGTGTTAGCATGTACTGTGATTGTGGTTCCTCGTCCAAGAAAGCCCTTGCACACAAATATGGAACTTCGCATCTATTGACGAGAGCAAATTGACATTCTCTGTTTAAAGGACCCCAAATCACTTCTACGCCATCCCCAATCCCTGGACCGGCGAAAGATTTGAGAACTTTTGGGGACTTCCAAATGATTGGATTATCCCACAAATCTTCATGTGACACCATCTCTTGTATCTCTGAAAACAAAATTATATCCGATTTTCATTTATTAACTTTATTAGATTTTTTAAAGTACTCACCGTCCTTGATTCTTTCATCTCCTATGAAACTAAGAGATCGTTCCAAAATGCGTTTAACAAGAGGAGCTATGCGATTAGATACATCGAAATGAACTCCTCTCTGTTTCAGTAAACCTTTAAAACAATCATTGTATTGTATATTTAGTTTGTAAATATTATGAATATGCATTGTTTCCAATTACCATGCAAAACTTGAAGTCCAACAGGCGTATCAAAATCAACAACTGGAAACTTTTCAAGGTGTTTTTCATAGAAATCTATAGTTTTTAAAATGGCTTCGAAAATTTTCTGGGTGCGATCAGCATCTTCACAGGGAGCTTCAAGAAAATCCTAGCCATTCATTTAAAAAATTAGAAATTAAAAAAAAATATATATAGTATTTTACTTTTTTGGATCTTACGTCATCATTTAATTGGCGAATTGGGTTTGGGTTTATATTGGACCATTTCCGAAGCTTATCGTTCAGCGATAGTCCTTCCAGTAGGGTTTTATTTGTATCTGCTGCTGAGCTCCCTTCTTCTACCTTAAATCCTATGAGGATAAACAGCGCTGAGTCTTCATCATCAGTTGTGCTAACCTAATAAAATAAATATTACAAGGATGTAAAAGTTAAATGCATGATATTGATAAGTCTCAGGTTAAATTAAACAACAAGAGTCATGATTATTACCTTTGTTATGAGAACTGTTAAAATCAGAATGGGCAGAAGATTTTTGAAAATCATTTCAAAAATATAGTAAAAAATGTGCAACAAACAGAAGCAAACCACTTGAGAAGGATTCCTGTGTATCAATGAAGACGAACCGTTTAAGTGTTATCAATTACAACTATTGCAGGCATAAAACGGTGAAATTCTTCTTAAAAAAAGATTAGAAAGTGTAGAAAAATGATAAAGGCGAAACAAGTGTCCTCAAGACCCTTTTTTATCCTCAAAGGAACGAAAGGACATTTTTGTTCTGATTCATTTGAGTGCAAAGTTTTTTTTAGCCCCCAGAATAGTTTACAATCCTTTACCTTTTATATTATATTTCCATCAAGTCCTGAAAATTATAATTACAAAGTACTGTAGCCCTTTTTTAAGAATATATATTTTTAACTCAAAACGACGAAATCAACCCATTTAATTTTCAGGCTCTCAGACTATTTTTAATCATCAGAAGATTAGGATTGAAGTAAAAAGGTTGCAAGCTACGAGATAACAAACGAAAATCATTCTCCAATGTTTTATCTTGAAATGTCAGAGCTAATGAACTTTGATCCTTTCTTCTATATTCGATGGAGTAAATAAATATTTTAAAATAATTCAAAGTCCCAAGAGTACTTCAAATCCCAATTCATCAAGTGGAGTGGATTATCGATTAGAAATGAGGGGCTGCAGTAAATTTAATATCCTTTGCTACCTGTTAAAACAATGGGAGCACAGACAAAGTAAACGTAACTTTGCCCATTCTAGAGAGATTTATTTCCCCATAATTTATCTCACAGTCTTCCGTAAGATCCAACTTTATCCACATGTAAACATTCACATTCAATTCAACTAAAGGAGTCAATGATAGCAACGAAAAACAAGGAAATAGTGACATTTACACAACTTTCCCTCTAAATATACTTTACCCGTAAATTCTATTCATTTCCAGTTTTAACAGTGAAAATGCATATGCATATGATCTCGTAGCAATAGAGATAAACTTCCGTCTTTCATTCCTTTTACGTCATCTGCACAAATATCAAAGACATTTTGTAATTTTTCTTTCTTATTTCTAACTCATTCTTTTGATCTTTTGCTACACCAAAATACTTAAAGATCACAGAGTAAAGGGATATTTTATAAGAATATCAATTTCCTTTCAATCAAAGCAAATAAATTATATGAATTAATTTTATTAAAGTTTATTTGTGACAAACATTAACATTATTGCATGATATTCGGATCAAATAAATGCAAAATAAGGTTGATGACGATGACGGTATTTGTACGTACGTTCATCATAATGCTTTCATTTCTTTGTGGTTTCCAAATAAATCTCAACTGAACCTATTCCAATATTTCCAACGTTGTTATTGAAATGTATTCAAAAATATAAAAGAACGTGGGCGAAGAAGTAATCCCAAATCAAAATATAGCTGCTGTCTTCAAAGGAATAATATTGACAGAAAAGTGACTTTGATATGAATTCTGAATTTCAACACATTTCAATCAAGTAAATGCGGTGATGACAAAATCGTTTGGGGATTGTAGTTGATACATCACACATCACACCCACATCATCCTCATCCACATTTAAAAGTCAAAATAAGTAGTTTGAGTCCGTAAAGCTCGAACCAAAGGCTAAAATCTGCAACTACAGAATTCATACTTATGTATAGGGAATTGACGATTCTTGGTTTTTTAATTAAAGTAGTTCGCTTGAGTGCGTTATTTTTTAGATAAATTTTTTATTCGTACCATAAGTCTGAAAAAAAGTGAGGATTTACAGTCTCCTGTAATATATATCCTTTTGCTTGCTTAATTTCTGGCATATCCCCTGATTATAGCAGTTTCCTGAGAAAGAGAAGAAGGTGAGAGTATGATGGATGCTATTGCATAGTATGCATTTCTCAAGGTGTCAACATCAACCTTCGGCTGGGATTAATGCTCACATTGCACAATATTCATTTAGCTTTTTCCTTCCAGCGACTTTCTTTATTGCTGAGGGACAAATTTTGAGTGAGGATTTTCATTTCACTGAATGAGAGAGGGAAGAAATATATTTTATGATTGAGGCCTAAGGGAGAAAATGCAATCCATAGTAGGATTACCTTCATCCGTGCCCCCATGATGACTTGGCAGATAATAATGACAATTCCTTTGTCTTCTCCTTCAAAGGAAACTATATAAAGCAAAAGCACCTGACTTGGAATAAAATAAATTGCTACATCCTTCCTCTTCTTGTAGCGCCTCTTCTTACTTCTTCTCATGAAATAAAGAAACCTTAAACAAAATTCTAAATATTTTAGCTTGTAGCTCAGAAGCTGTACAATACTCTATATGACCAAGATTGAATGAAATCATTGATTTTTGCAAAGTCATCATTTACAGAAGAAGTAGAGAAACGGCTGGAAATAAATTTACTCTTGCCATGTAATTTTTTCTTACTCTACCATATACTACCATCTGTAAATCCTTAATCTTATCGCACCCCATTTCTTAGAATGCAATATATATATATAGATGAACTATTATGTTCTCTGAGAAAGGAGGAAGCAAAAAGTCAAAGGAAGTTAAAGCAAATGATGAGAAAGTATTTACAAAAAGAACAACTTAAAATCGGATTTAAAAAGTTTCAATTCAACAGAATCAAGTATTTACCAGGAGGAACTTTAAAGAACTATTTCATTAATACTTACATTCATAAGTTTCGAAGCTGAGAACTATGTAAGTTGTGCTACACAGTAAAGCTACATCCAGAGTAAAATAGTTTCACGTCATGATAGTGTCATGTTCTCATAACGTCAAGGTCCCATCATAGTTGGTCATCCATAGTTATCATGCTCACAAGAAAGTATCATGTCGTGATCATGTCAACATTACTTTCATAGGAAAAGGAACTATGGATTAGAAATTTTCTGATATGAATTTTATTAAAGCAAACGATTTGTGCAGGGTAATTACTTGGTTACCCCGTGAAATACTCATACAATTGGCACATGTAAATATAACTTTTTTAATAATTAACATTTTTGAAAATCTGATTTCATATTCGCAATCAGCATGAAATTCTAAGCAATTTGATGTGTAATACGATTATATTTCTAATTCCGTAACAATTTTCGCACGGTGACATAAAAGTTTACGAAGTGAATGAGAAAGTACATCATATTACACATCAAATTGCTTAGAATTTTATGCTTGTTGCGAATATGAAATCAGATTTTCAAAAATGTTAACCAGTAAAAAGTTGATATTTTACATGGACCTTTTGTAGTATTTACAGAATTTTTTATAGAGTAACCAAGTTACTCTGAGGGCAGTGTAAAAAACAAAGAATCATTACGGATCATGGGTCGAAAAGTAGACTT
>JAQFZB010000581.1:0-12561 GCA_034695165.1 Desoria trispinata | reverse complement strand
AATTTTAATTCATCTCACGCAACTGAAATTCAAGTAATGTCTTAAAATATGCATAATGCCCAGTCAACAATTTCAAATGTTTTAGGTTTAAAGACAATCAGCCTTAATACAGACAGACACAGTGGCTCTTTTCGACATGCCACTGCATACCTTTGGTTGTCGGAATTCAATTTTCAGTATTTTAGTAAGAAGGGTTGCTTTTGAGTGGGAGTCAAGTTTAACTGACCAAAAAACAAAGAGTTTAATCAGATATATATACTGGTGTACGCCATAAAATTCAGGATAAAATGAAGAGATGCCATATTAATTAATCATTTCGTAAAATAATACAATTTGATAAGATATCGCTTTTAACTTTAACCAGAAATTTAGAGAAACGTCTATATCGTAAACTTTAGTCTTTAAACATTTGTAAATTCTTTTAAAACATATTCAATTTGTTGGTAGACAAATTAGACAATTATATTATAGAGTGTTTTCCATAAAAATACCCCGCACGGTTATTCATTAATGTACGATATTGTTTACTCTAAATTTTTATTAAACTATTAAGCACGAATAAGTAATGCCAGAAAGAGAAATAATATTATTGTTAGTTACAACAATTCAATGGACAGGCATAAACTTGAATATTTCTACAGGCAAATCTCGTCTCATCATCCATTTCCATTTTTGGCAGTGGTTGGTGATTGTAAGATGGGCGAAACATGTATTGATTAACAAATGAACTGGACAAACACTTTTGTACCTGTTCAACTATTTTCTCTTCCTAGAACATAATTCTTCGCCACTGAAATTGAACACTTGAACTTTTTGCCTGTTCCGATACGAACTTTGCAGTTATTTACAGTTGGATTTGCCGATTTAGATGTCTTGATTAGAATAAGCTCATAAATCATTTCCCATTAAAGGGCATTCCTACACTACTCTTGTCATTTCATTTGCCATCTTTTAAGCTAGCACTGTCAATAAATACATAGTAACGGAGCCTTATGATAACCTTGAAGAATTCATAAAATATTTAACACCTAGATAAACGAAGGAGCAAATTATGGCTGTATATATAAAGTTCTTAAGGAAGGCTTTTGACCTTCCATGTTTCTCATGTTACCGTAAATACTTTTTACTATCAATAAATCCAAACTTTTTAAGAATGCCGGAAAATGTATTTGTGTGCAAAATTGTAGATTGTAGAAAACGAGATAATACATTAACTGTATTTTAAATCATGATTACAAAGAGTATAATTTAGTATGCTATATTTCCGTTTCGATAATCAGCGTGCAATCTCGTTTTCATTTCTGTTTTGTCTTTTTTTTAATTTATACTCGCACCTAGACATAGCTACACAAATACAGAGCTGATGTTTTTATTTTCAGTCGTCTTTTTACTTTTTAGCATTTTTGATAAATTCTGTTTTTGGTAAATACAATAATTGTTTGAAAAATCATTCACTTCCAAAATCAAACCAAAAATTAGTTCATCCAAACATGGACATAGAGACGCGGAAAATCTTAGCATGGTGGTATTCTCGTAGGGACTTAAGTCTTTATAATATGCATAACATAACGCTTACCTCCAGTTTCAGGACAATGGAAATTTGGATCCAGTCCTTTGGAGCACATTTTGGTTATTTTCTCACAGTGCCCAGATGACACATAGTCCAAGAATCTTCGCAAATTGGATTTTGTATGCAGTTGTTTTAATTGTTTCTCGTCCAGATTTAGTCCCTTGTACAGTCTTCTCTTGTAGCGTAGCTAAAATTTAAATTAAAAAATTCTTATTAGTGAAAAAATCAGCGTAAATACTAAACTTAATGTTTGAATGTGGTTGATGAATTGTGTGTTTAGTGTCATAACCGTTGACTCCAATAATAGATTATTATCAACATTGATTTTTACAAGTACATTAAGCAATGAACGCCGAATTAACAACAATTAAATCGAGTTAGAATCAAACTTTATGTAAACGTAAAGGCATCATTGTTATCTCATGAAATGTCAATTGATGCACTTACAACTTCCACAGATATAGGGATATAGGGTACCAATCGATGTTGAATTGATTGGTCAAAATGAAGTTATGTTTAAAAACATTAGAGTGATGATGTACGAAAAAACTACTGAGCTACCTAATTGAGTAAGTGGTTTTTGGCTATTGGCTAATAGTAAGTAGTGAGGGATTTAATTTGAAAACAGGATAAAATGAAATGGGATTTAGAGCCATAAAAGGCAGACGGACATTAAGGGATCCATTAACCTTATTTCTTCATTTGTGACATCTCCATTTACCACCACCATAGGCAACAATGCCAACTTTACTCAACCAAAGGGATGATGATTCGTTGAATGAATTGACATTTGCCAAAATGTCCAAATTCGTCAAGTGCAACCACTTCTCTGGGGAACAAATTCTTGCTTTTATTTTTTTCTTGCACTAATGATACTTGTTCATACTTGATGAAAAAATCACACTCCAGATAAATTAAAATTTCTTACACTCACCTCAAGATATCCGACAGGGCCGCTGAAGGGGTAGTCGGACAGTGGCCTTTCTTCGTCCAGAAATTTACCAGCTTTTCCATTGCATGGAGGGGCAAAAAGACCGTAATTGAAACTCTCTTTCAGTTCCTAAAATTTAAAGTGACATTAATTAGAAAAGTAAGAAAAACAAAAATGACGCTATGCAATCATGTAACGGGGAAACGTAAACGATAGAAGCGAACATTTCATGTAATGTAGCTTTAACATTTCTTTGGTGACAAAAACTTTCAGCACTGAACAATACTACAATGCTGAAGAGTAGTGCAACCGTGGAATATGACGGCTGCTAAAAGATTCAAAGATGCCGATGCGGATAATAATTAGTAGGGATTCACAATTAGTACACAAATGTGATTGACAGATCGTGCTTCTGTTTTACTCAAAACTACAGATAACGGAACAACACGTTCTTTACAACACTTGCACGATTGTCATGATCAGCTCATTTTAATTACAAGGCAGAAACAATTTGACAAATTAATTCTTAAGCCAAAAAATAGCAAGCCAATAAAAACTCCTCACTATTGGTATTCATTTATATTTTTACTCCCTCTGTTAAAAGTACATTGTCTTCATGAATTTCATGAATACTTGGGTAAAACTCAAAACAACGAAATCCTGCACTCATTCGTATACTCCCTTCCCTGTAAAATAGTTTATATATGGAATATATGGTTGACAAAGATTTGAAAGGTAGCAGACTGAACTAATTGTGTAGATAAAGAAACCACAAATTTCTCGGAAGACGTATACATTATTTGAAAATAACCGTACCGTTCTGAAACTAAGCATCGGGATAAAACAAATAGGAAATAAAATCTCGTGGTGGACGTGGGAAAATTCACTCAAGTGTAACAATTGGCTATTTAATGGTTTGCAAATCGAACAAAGTCGATTTCATCTTTACTTGTAGCAACGATTGTTATGCAATGCAAATGTTGGTTTGATTTGAAGTTAATATATTGAAATGTAATCATATATGAGAAATAAAGTCAGTGCAAAACTCATTTTTGCATCCATATAACTTGTAGTATGTGTGTGTTGGATCAAGTTATAGTGGAGGATAAATTTTTGACATTGAAAATCTAAATCTGCTTGAGGTAAATAATATTAACAAAAAAGGGTAGACATTTTAAAGATTATGAGAAACAGTAATTCCTGGAATTAGTTAAATCGTTAAATGTAATTCAATTTAAGTACAAAAACCCTTTTATTGAGGATAATGAGGAACTGTTCTGGTACATCAAAAAGGGTCATTGAGCCAAACAAAATAAACCAGTGAAAGCGTTACAAATCTCCACATTACATCAATTTGGTTTGGAACACCTAAATTTATTAAATTTCAAATCAGACTTATTATAATCTGGCCATAAAAATGTCGCTATTTATAATTCAATGAATATATTTCACATGCTTTGTTATATGGAACAATTACTTCAATTGCACAAGAGTCTGTGGCGATGAAATCCTATTTTATCGAATATGTGTTGATAGTATGATTATTTTTTAAATTAAGTTATAGAGGGTGGGTACAAAAACCACCATGAAATATTCTCTAATAAATTGTAGACCACGACCTAAGTTAAAACTATGTGATTTAAATTCTCGATGCAATAAAGCCAAATATTACAGTGAAGAGTATTATTGATCGTGTACTGAACTAAAAGTACGAGATTTATATAGCACAAACATACCGTAATAAGAGTTGTGTTAATTTCATTTAAAAGTGACACCCTGCCAGCATCAATAAGTTTTTCGTAATTAAATTAAAATCCGTCAACAATGGCTGTTGAATGTGCAAATAAAATGAGTCGTTGCTAATGAATTTTCAGAAATACTTTACTGACATGACATTTCACACTAGTCACAAAGACTAGAACATAAAAGGTGGCCAAACATGTCATTCTGTCTGCAAGCAAACACAATTAGTTGAATAGAAATTGAACGCATAGAACTGTTGTAATCTAACTCCGAATACTGTTGGGCGTAAAACCAAACTATAGATATAATACTCGTTGACAAATAAAATAAAATCCGATCATTTTAATATCACGATATATTCAAAAATTCAAAATACATTTTATACAAGGTGAATCTGGGAATACCTTTGATTTTTAATTTACTCATAACCTAATTTTGTACTGGTTCCTTTTCTTCTCTCTCATTAACTTATAATCCGAAACTAAACAATGAATAGACGTGACGAGTGAGGACACATTTCTGAGAAAATCAAATTCATTTTTAATTCATTTTGGCTGCAATTTGCAGAAGATTTTGTCAACACTTATTACTTTGACTATGAGTAGTGTATTAATATAGACGCAGAGATTTTATATTATTATTACTTATATGAAACAGGCATTGAGAAAACTATAACGACGTGCGCATTAAAAATTGATTATCATTACATAGTTGTAACTTTAACTTTAATAAATAATGTCAATGTCAGCCATTATTGGAGTATGGAGTAATTGGAATTGGAAATTATTCATTCCCAGAAATAAAGTTTCAAGTTGATGAAAATGTTATATTGTAGTTTAAATTTCAATCAGTTACGTGACGACGACAATAATCTTTTTAACGATTTAATAGACCTATTAACACTTATAGTTTGTTAATGGGGCATTTGAGTAGAAACTCAAACATTATTATGATCGACATTTAGCGGCATACATCATTTAACAAAGACATTAAAAAAAGCTTTTTTTGCATTATTTCTTAAACAAATGGAGGTCGCCCATCCTGCAAATTTCACAAACCAAAGCAATTCACAATTTACATTTTAAACACTTATTATAATTCATGAAGCGGTGACAATTGAGTGACACCAGTCTACAATGTTTAATCACCGTAATAGTCAACGTTGTAAAGCTTTGCACATAATTGTAGTACTAGAAGATTTTAGATGAATTTTAAGATTTCACCTTTTACGAAACGAAATGAAAATTTAAAAAAAGAAAGTGCATTATAATTTACCCCAAACCATTCCGTAACCTAAATGTCCCAAAATATGAATCATTCGAATGATCATGATCCCATGTCAAAGTCAACATTGATTTGTTCGTTGTATAGTACATCATCATGATGACGGTGAGACATCGACGACAGAAAAACATATAAAATTAAATTTAGCAAAGGTTAAAATAAATAAATAAATTAATTCAATGAAATCAAGTGCATGTATGTATAATAATAAAAAAACACAAATAAACCAAAAATTACCACTAATTAATTTAAAATAGTGGTACAATGAGAATGACAAATATAATACTTTGGCACAAGTGACATAAATGTGAATGAACTGAAAAAGTTTACAGCATTTAATAATAATATAATTTGTAGTCACTTTGAAGATATATTTGACTTTTTCAACAATTTCCTATTAGGCAAGTAAAAAATCAGATTATAAGAGGTTCATTACGTATTTCAACTCAATCATAGTTTGTGAATCATTGCACTCAATTTTACACTGGAATTTTGGAATAAATAAAATTTTACAACATGACATTACGACTATTTCAAAATGTAATTTTTAAATGTTCCCTACAATGCTAACCAGCTAACCTTATCCTTATGGTGTAGTGCAATGCGTAATTTTATTAAGCATGTTCATTAAATGATTCAAATTTAAAAATCCT
This sequence comes from Desoria trispinata, assembly GCA_034695165.1. NCBI lineage: Eukaryota > Metazoa > Arthropoda > Collembola > Entomobryomorpha > Isotomidae > Desoria > Desoria trispinata. The sequence goes on along the minus strand of JAQFZB010000581.1, from coordinate 6,380 downwards.
ACAATAAGTTAATATAATTAGTGAGTGAGGGATATTTCCTTTGTTGCTGAGCAAATTTCAGATGGCATGCTGTCCTAGTGAGATAGTCAAGAGTGTCAGTGTCACAAGATCACAACTAAAATTTGTGTCATTTCGTCTTGCATGGAATTCTTCAACATTAAATAACAAAAAACAAAGGATAATAATATTTATGACTAGGAAATTAAACTTGATTAACTTAAAAGATTCTGCCGTCAAATAATAATCAAGTGTGAATTTAGAAATAACAGCGATGATGCTTTAACGAACAACATACGTTGGACTCGTCAACATTCCTAAATAAATGCTCCATTTTTTACACAATAATTTTGGTTAACGAGCAGAAATCTAGATGTAATAATGCTGGGTGGTGTTAAATTTATTGATGGTTAGTGTGATGCCGTTGGATTTTTTCTTTCTCATTTGGAAATCTGATTTCTATCATATGCGGTTGATTATTTGCTTGATACAAGGTGAGGGTGTTATATGCTATAATTAACCAACTAATCAAAGGTGATTGGAATTTGAAAAAATATTGTCTTTTTAAATTTTGGTTTAATTTTATATGTACATGTGTTGTAACTACTAGAAAAAAACTAGACAGCCGTTAGTGCAACTGACATATGAGACCACATAATTATTAATTATGATGATACATATATAATAAATGAGAATTTTTCCATATATCTGTACCGTTCGAATTTTTACCAACCAACTCTGTTATTCCCTATATATGAACTTTTTTTGATTGCTTCATTGCGAATCACCAAAAGCCCAACAGTTGAATTGAAGACCACAAACAACTAACTCATACTCAAGTCACATACATATCATCCTATCTGTTTCTTAATCAAAGGTTTAATTCAGTAATAAATCATTATTTATAATAAACCATAACCGTGATGTCAATAAGATGTCACGTACTGTAGGGGAAATTTTAATAATCTTTCTCAATATTTCTCAGTAATATCGTATATTTCCATGGGTGAATGATAATTTCTGAAAATCATTCTTTTAATCTTGATATTTATTGATGAATTGATATTTAGATATTTTAATTAGAATTTGACTCTTACAAAACTTCCGAAAAAAAGGACAGTTGTAATATTAACCATGAAATGGGTGAAAATTTCACTTTCAAGTTTTAAACCATTGCATACAAGGAAATGAAATATTTAAGTTTAAATCTACGATTGTACAATGTAGGACCCAACCCAAATGGAATGTCTTCCATATGATGTGATATGAATGTAATAGTTTGATTAGAGATAAATAAACTGTTTTACTAACTAGATCGGCGCTGTCGAAGCCTTTGTGTACTCATTGCAAATAAAGAGTAGATAACCTATACTAAGCAGCGCATTATTGTTTTTGAGCGCTTGGAATGAATATATACTTGTGGTGTTTGTTTAAGACGCGATGTGTCGTCATGAAATACGTCATGGTGGTTATGAGTTAAAAATTCGTGTCTCGTTTCCTTTAAATCATCTGAATATAAATCAGTTGGGTGCAATCAGCGCGCACACAATGAACATAACGTAATAATAGTGGTCTGTCAGTGGGAGCTCATTTTAATTTTTAAACAATGTCTATTATTTTTATTTTGTTTCTAATGCAGTATCATTTTATTCTCTACTAACTAATAATACTATAATACTACAACATCTGAGACCCCGTTGAGACAAATGCCGATTGATTCATTTGATGCAATCTGATTTTTAAATTTTAAATTGAAAACCTTTTTGGCTTTAATACAATCTGATGTTAGCTTTTCCAAATAAATTTTCGTCTGTATGATTTAGCTTATCTATCAATAATTTAAATATCTCTTTGAGCTCTTGAATCTCATCCAAAAATCCATTTGTCAAGATCTTTCTTAATGAACCTCTCTAGTTGGTATGATCCAACAAAGTTGGGTGAATGAATGTTTGATCGTACCAAGTGGGGGTTGATAGAATGATTTATAACACGCCACGCAATATAAGGATTGGGATTTTCATTAAATTATATATATTTTTTCGACGTGATGGTTAATTTAAATTTTGTACTACCTTTGGGATAGTTTGGAAGCATTATCGTGTACGTACCTTAGGGAGCGATGCGAGACATTGTTGCTTGACATCCCATACGAGGTCATGTCGATAGAATTGGAGGCACTTGTGGATGTTGAGGTCAGGAACATGGATGCGTATAAGTACCGCGCCCCCACCCTGATCCTCTTCACATCCCACAGCTGGATCCTCGTCACACATTTTCTTTTGTCGTCCTTTTTCCTTGTTCACTTTAACACTACTGACGACGTCATTTCTTCTCAAGTTTACGTCGCGTCACTTTGTTGCTACACTTTCACTTTATCCACGCAAAATAATATTGGAATATGTCATATAATCTGTCAGAATACTATCACTGATGACTGTCCACTCTCGGAAACATCGGCAAAGGATTCTATAAATAAAAAATATAAAATTCTTGAATGGTATTGGATCATAGACATATATTATATTGAATATACAAAATAATATTAAGTTAGAGAGGGATAACGTCGATATCAATGTCAAAAATCCAAATGTAAAAGGAACACCGCCGCAGATGAATATTGCTCGTAAATAAGAAATGTTAATTGAACAAAGTTGAATAAGAGGGTATTTGAATAATTCCTTTACTAAATTTAAATAATTGCTCTATGAATTAAGATAATCTTTATCTGACTGTACTGTGTGTCAGACTTTTGTGCTGTGTGGTGCTGATAATTTAGGTGACCTCTATTACTTTCTGGGGCTGTTTTATTTCGGATAATTCGTTTCGTACTAATTCCTTTCCGATTGATTGATTTCAAGTCTTAAAAATAAATAGTTTAAAAAAATACTAACTCTAAACGTATATGTCGGTCAATAATAGACAGCAGCTTTTATAGTATGCATCGATGCATCTATTCATGAAAAATATGAATGATGATCGGTGCAGTATTATTATACAGTTAGTGTTGTTAGTTGAGTAGTAGCGTAGCTTTGGAATTTGGATGTAAAATCCATTGACCACCCACTCAGAGACACAGAAACCATTCTCTCCTCAATATTTCTTCTATATCTCCACGTATTTAAAAGGCACCCGTAAAATAGACGCGATACAACTACAATTTATGAAATAGTATTCATATAAAAATATAGAATTTACTCCATAATATCACTGACCTTTAATTTGATAATAACTTTATCAACACTGCACTGCTAACAAATGCGTTACAAGCGACCATTGACCATTAAACCCATATTTTTGTTGATTTTATACTACAATGTGACACAGTTCAATGTTCAATCCAAGTAGATAGACGTGTAAATAACAAGAGAAAACTACGATATCCGATTCATGCGGATCTGGACCATGTCGTAAGAATTGTTGACGTAAGAATTTAAACAGACTATGAATAAGATGATCGAGAGCAATTTTATCAAACTTTTTTTGTAAATAATTATGAATGTAATTAATAAATATAATTTTCACGTTCCAGAAAAGTGTTCCCTGATTGAATTGTATTTGTATTTGCAGAGAAATTGAAGTAAATCGTGTGTGGATTTGTTTTCTCCTTAGAGGAACAGGGATCTTGCGATTTGCCGTAGAGTATAATGAAGCTGAGGAGAGCAACTGACAAGAGTTTGTATTTTGAAGATAGCCGTGAGGGTCGTTCGTCGGTACGAGAGTGTGCGTCATCCACGCCATACATTTCGACAAAGGGGACATGACGAGACAGAGAATGTTTAAGGACAAAGTTGATGAAGAACCCCATGTAGGATGAAAGTAGCATGGAGAATCTCAACGGGATTTGATCAATGAATCTTCTCCATCCGAAATCCGAAGTTGCCGAAGGGAAACATTCGGATTGTATTGCTCTGGAGTGTATATTATGGAATTCTCTTCCAGAGAAGAAGCTTCGGTTCCGGGCATTTTCGGATCGGAGTGTTATACATCGCATAGAGCTCTTTCCTGTGCAAGCCTCTTAAGAAGATTCTCAGAGATCACCATGAGGATCTTCTACCACCACCATCACAATCACTACCAAGAACACTGGGTGGAGACTAAAACCCGGAAAGAATCTCCGGATAGTAGTCTCTAGCTCCCTTCTACTCATTCCAATGCCAATATTTGCTTTCAATATTCTGTTACTCTTATTACTAGGGTTTCACTTTTCATTCCATATCAATCACATCAAAATTCACTCCCCAATTATTATACAATATATTAACATATTCAATTTTATTGTATACAGCAACATAATCACAGTCACTTTGCATTGATCGATGAGATTACTTATTATTTATATGAGAAATTGCTTTCCTTCACGTCATTGTGAACCCATGGAGTGAAATTAGTCACTCTGAATGTCATATTTTGCAACTATAATTGTTTTTCTCAATGCATATTCGTAATGAATAAGTTGCGTGCATTGAACATGCGTTATGCGTATGCTAAACTCTCTTACAATTACTGATAACAAATAACAGTATGAGGATTTTTTGTTAATTGCAATTAAAAGAAAAAGGTTATGGAAATATATTTTGTGGGGGAAAGTTTTTTAATTAAGCTGAGTTTGACATGTTGAGGGTCTTTGAAGGAGATAAATACTTTTCTGTGTCCCAATAGTATTAAGATGGAGAAAGGGTATATATTATTTGGTGAATTTTCGTCACCGCCGACCGAGTGAGAAAGAAGCCGGGTATAGTTTGTGACCGGGAGGAGGTCAAGCCCCTTCTCTCTTCTTCAGTTTAAGCTGTAGAATACTTTCAATCAAAGTTACTACGTGTTCGGGTGCACCGCATCACAAGCTGTTATCATCTTCTATCTCATGCACACACACACTTTACCACTTTCACTGCTTTCTCCACAGTTCTATTGCACACAACCATACACTGCAATTTCAACCAGCCACCATTCAATTCTCATCCAACATTCAGTGAAATGACTAAACTCATTTAAATCGTATAATAGTGTCAACCACCCTCCATTAGTTTAGGAATAATGTTGCATTTAAACATTACTGAACTAACTATAAGCATATCAAATATAATATAGGCAAATAAAATATCCAAAGGGTTAAGAGACAATATCGATTTTATATCTGGATTCTAATTCTAATTCACATTCTTCACGATATTTGAAATTGAGGCAGTGAATTCAGTATATTATGGAATATTACTAGTAAATTGATTTATGTCAAGATGATGATGCCTTTAGAGGATCACTTGAACTGCTTTACTTAAACACAATTTAAAATGATTTATTCATTCATGCTCATAAATTGTGATCCATTGGGAATTTTTCATACTAATGTATGATATCTATGATTAACTTCATAATGCTAATGTTGGGGGAAGACCCTCCAAGTAAATTGCATTTTATCAGAGGTGACACAAAAAATCGTCAGAAACAGTAAATTGACAAATCTTATTAGACAACCGCCCGGAGTTTCTCTTGTAAAGCGTACATAATTGACATGGCAACGTTTGGTATCCAACAAGGATATATTTATTGAATTTTGTGAAATAAATTGATGTTAATACTATTGGATCTCTCTTCTGGAGAAGAGGGAATATTATTGCAATTACTTAGGGTCGTCTGAAGAAAGAATGTTAAAGAGCAGCGTGTTTTATTCTCAAACCAAATCCGACACCCACACACGAACGGGTACCTTCCCACTGTATACTGTTCTGTATGCATAATAAAAACCCCTTCCTTATATAATATACCCTCCCTCTCCTAACAACATCTTTAAGCAGGCCATCATCAGCAGCAGAATCAGAAATCTATTCAAAAGCATTTCACAGGAACACTCAAGTATCATGTCATTCAATTCATGAGATTCGTCCACCACCATCCAGCAATTATTCCAAATTGGAGAAATTCCATTAACTCCATACTGGGATTTATTAGTTTAAAAAGGATATATGAGCATGTATTCTGTTTCTTGTATTTTTTGCTTGGTGAATAGTACATTTCATAGTAGCATATAAGCAGTAGTGGTGGTTAAGTTGTCCGGGAGGGGTTCCAAAGAGTCCCAACAGAAATATATTCTATATTTATCGATCTAACTCTCGAGCCAAGAAACTCATGAACCCCTCTTTACTTCTCCAGAAAACCATGTCATGCTACACAGTACATACAGGCTACGATCTACATCAACCGTATCAAATTGCTTGCTATGCCCCCTCCGATTTTTTTATACATTTATTGCCAAACGTAGCAAAAACCCCATAAAATCAAATCCCATCGTTGAACTGAAATTGAAATCTAAATCTTCCTCAAAGTCATTATGATTAGATTTCACGATTTCAATTCATCTCGTAAAACTGCTAATAATGAATGATGTA
>JAQFZB010000580.1:0-12582 GCA_034695165.1 Desoria trispinata | reverse complement strand
CCAGAAGAAGTCATGAGTGATAACCCTTTCGACACTGCTCAATTCCGGGAATTTGGACGTCAATATGGATTCATCCATACTACAATGAGTCCAAGATTTTCACAGAGCAACGGATTTGTAGAAGCAGGTGTCAAGATTGTGAAAAATCTGCTGAAAAAGAATACTGATTAGTACAAAGGACTTCTAGAGTACCGTGCTACTCCTCTCTCGAATGGATTCAATCCTGCGGAATTGTTATTTGGTCGTCGAATCAGAACTAACATCCCAATGAATCCATGTCTACTAATTCCGAAGTCACCAGATCACAAGAAATTGCAGATGACCGAAAGTCAGAGAATTCAAAGACAGAAATCTGACTACGACAAGCATCATGGAGTCATTGAGAAGGATGAGTTCCAACCAGGTGATGTTGTGTGGGTCAAAGATATTAAACAATGGGCTACTGTATCACAAAAAGCAGATACTCCAAGATCATTCTTTGTGGATACACCAAGAGGACAGTTTCGTCGAAACTCATTCCACCTCGTGAAAGCTCATAGATCGGAAATCCCAGAATCTCAGGATGTTCCAACGACGGATTTGGATGAGAAGATCATCAATCCACCAGAAAGTTCTACACCAACCTCTAATATGGAACCTTCAGAATCACAAGAACGGCTGCAGAATCCAAATGGACATTACGTTACTCGTTCTGGTCGCATCTCTAAACCTGTGCAGCGTTATAAGTGTTAGGTTAATACTTCTCTTTGTAATTAATTGTTCATTAATTAACTTGAAAAAGGGGGATGTGGTGTAATCTAGTATTAGTCATAGAGTGTAATATAAGTATTCTCATGATTGTATGCGTGAAGGCATTTACGAATCAGTTCTACGTCTGACTGTGACTAGTAAACATGTTATATAATTACTCTCTCTCCCGTGTCTTTATTTATTCATGTTAGGATATCTCGTTAGACCGCTCACAGCGATATCCCGTAACATCACAGGTCCAAAAGGACAACGGAAGGCATCGATGCTTGGTCTCAACCCTTCTTCAGGAAAATAAACGGTAGGGAAGTGGCCATAATACTTTTGGACACCCAAGGGGCATTTGATGATACGACTTCATTCCAGCAAAATGCCGTAATATTTGCTGTCTCTGCCCTCTTGTCTTCTACCATGATTTGGAGTCAAAAGGGGGACATTTCTGAAGATGTCCTTCAGTTCCTTTTGAGTTTTGTTGGATTCGCAACACTGGCATGTGATGACCCTCAGAGTGCTGACATGTAAGCTTTTTATAAAAGAAAATTTCACAATATATATTATGAAAAATTATGTTTGTTTTTTATTTCCTCAAGGGAGACTCGACAATCGTTTCAAAGGCTCATCTTTCTTTTGCGAGACTTTCCCCACTCCAAGACGTACAGTTTTGGATATCACAGTGACACAACTTCTCAAAGAAACAACTACAAAGTAGATAAGCTGAATCCAAAAGGGAGTCGTGAATCATCCTTGAACTTCATACGGCGACAAATCCACTCCAGCTTTGAAGAAGTTGGAATCTTTGCACTTCCATACCCTGGGGATGATTTGGTTGAAAATGACAATGCTGAAAACCTTGAAAAGAAATTTCAACTCCACACGAAAGAACTTACGAAATTGATGTTCTCTGTGGATTCTCTAAAGAAAACAAAACATGTTGGGGGCATTGAAGTCACGGGGGAAAGTTTCAAGGAGTTCGTCAGAAGATGGGCCCGGCATTTTGAGAGCTCCGATCTCCCCGATCTGAAAGACTTTTTGGATACAAGCATCGAAATCCAGCACACTCTTGCAATTAAAAATTCCGTCCAATTCTACGACATGAATATGCACGAAATTATCAACGAGAACCCAGATGGATTAGGCCATGTTTTGCTTCAGGTCCAAAATGATGCAATCGTAAGTTAGTTTAGACTTGTAAATTTGCTGGTAGTTCAGGTTGTATGAGAATTATCGCCTCCGTTTAAGGTTCGGCCAAATGGAGATGTTGCGAAGGAGAATTTTCATTTTTTTTTTCAAATTGTCCCCCTTGTTCCTTCCATGGGGAAGAAGAACCTTTGTTTATACGGGTATCTTGGTGACGACTATGAAAGTGATATGTTTTCCCTTTGAAAAAAGTTCATAAATCCACTTTAAAAATCAAACTTTTTACTGGTTGACATTTTTGGAAATCTGTTTAGATATTCTTAATCGGCATGAAATTCTGAAAATTTTTATGTGTAATAAGATAGATCTTTATAAATCATTCATAGAGGTGTATTCACGAGCATTAGATTTGTTAGATAAGTACAAACATATCACTTTCGTAGTCGTCGTCGTCACTAAGAAACCCTTATAAACAAAAGTTCTGGTCCCCCGTGGTAGGGGCGAGGGGACCAGCTCGTCAAAAATGAAAATTCTTCTTCGCCACATCTCCATTTGGCCGAACCTTAAACGGGGGCGATAATTATAATACAACCTGGCTGGGGTGTAAGTATTTGGTGTCCAATTAGGAGTTGATTTATAACAATAATTAATTCAAGGTTTCTGAGGCAATCACAATGTTCATGACACTGCGAAAACTTGGTGGGCCACAAGCTGCGGAACAATACACATGCGTCCTTTTAGATGAGCTGGAGGAACGATTTGAATTCTACAAAAATATGAATACCGTCAACTTTAATTCCACTAAACAAAGGGAAGAGTTTGAAAGAAGCCTTCAAATTCTAAATGAGAAAATCGAACGAGATAAAGAAATGGCCAGAGAATTAGAAGCAGCCCAGAAATTGGAAAGACAGAATGCTGCAAAAAGAATTGAAGAGGAGGATCGCAGAAAGCGAGAGCTTCAAGAACAAAAAGAAAGAATTCGCGTCGCCAATGAAGCGGAAAAAGCACGCTTACTGAATGAAATCATCGATATCTCACGGCGCAGCTCTTCTGACGGATGCTTTATTTTCTAAATAAAGAATGACATAAAAATAGTAAAATAAGATGGCAATTAAACTTCTAAAACAATTCCCTGAATATCAGGAACTCCTAATTCTTTTAATCTTAAGTATTCAATATTAGCTGGCCTTTACTTTGATAGAATTGATAGCAGTCGAAAAAGTTTGTTACAAAGGAAATAATAGATAATATGAGAAATAACTCGTCAATAAAAACCAGTAATTTTATTTCAGTTTCACAATCCAGGTTGTATGAGAAATATCCCCCCGGTTTAGGTTAGGCCAAATGGAGATGTTGCGAAGGAGAATTTTCATTTTTACCACGAGGGACCAGAACTTTTGTTTATACGATTTCTTGGTGACAACTACGAAAGTGATGTGTTTTTCCACGTTAAAAATTTAACTTTTTACTGGTTGACATTTTTGAAAATCTGTTTTGATATTCGTAATCAGCATGAAATTCTGAGAATTTTCGTATGTAGTACGAAAGATTTTTATAAATCATTCATAGAGCTGTATGTCCGAGTATTATATTCGTTAGATAAGTACAAACATTGTCGTATTATACAGAAAAATTTACAGAATTTCATGCTGATTACAAATATTAAAACAGATTTCCAAAAATGTCAACCTGTAAAAAGTTAGATTTTTAACGTAGATTTATGAACCTTTTTCAAAGGGAAAAAACATCACTTTCGTAGTTGTCACCAAGAAACCGTATAAACAAAGGTTCTGGTCCCTCGTGGTAAAAATGAAAATTCTCCTTCGCAACATCTCCATTTGGCCAAACCTTAAACGGGGTCGATAATTCTCATACAACCTGGTTTCACAATAATTTCAATTTTAGTTTATATTTAATGTTCAAAAATATCCAGAAGAACATCGGACCTCCCCAGAGTAACGACACTCAACAGATTCTTCCAAAAAGGCCTTTTTGTGCTTTGTTCTTTTTTAAATCGATCTTCGAAATCCTTCAAGGTTTGTGCATGTGCTCTAGCCTGTTCCTGTATTTTTCTATTCAAGTCATCTCTATCGCGTTTCATCCCATTAATTTCTCTCTCAAACTGCTGTTTATCCTCCTCCCTCATATCGCTCATGTTCTTCAACTTCTCCTCGGCTTCTTCGATCTTTTGCGTAAACTTTTTTTCAGATTTCAAAAATTCTTTCATTACCTCTGCTCCACGGCGTCTGGCAGAGTTGATGTTTTCATATTGCTCCATGCGTGGCTCAATTTCCTTCTGAAGTTCCTCCCCAAACTTGGATTCGTAATTTTTTCCACCCATTTTTCTAATGCTGCGAAACACTTTGAAGCTATTCTCAGCAATCTTCAAATGCTGAGATTTGAACTCCGCGGAGGAGACTCCATCCTCATGGGCTTTAAAGAACGCCTTCATTTCCATGTCGTAATTGCTAATAGCACTCTTCATTGCAATGAAATGCTGGACAGCCACTGTACTGTCGAAAAGGGATTGGACTTGAGGGAGATTCTCACTGTCAAATATCTTGGCCCATACTTCGATGTACTTTAGGAATTGGTTTCCGGACACTCTGATCCCACCCACTTCTTTGGGAATAAGATTCTCTGGAGAAAATTGCATCTCCACGAATTTCTTTGCGTGGTTATGAAAATCCGTCCTGAGATTTGTCAGATCATCCTCCACGTCGAGCTCATTTCCTGGGTATGGCAACATGTACACTCCCATTGAAGGAAATGTAAGGGCAAGCTGGTTGCGGATGAAGTTGTTCTCTGGTTGTCGATTGCTGTTTGCGACAAGTCGATCTCGGACATAGTTTGGATTTTGACTCGTTCGTGCCGTGTAGTAGCCCAATGGATAATCTCGGATATGCGGAAAATCTCGAATGAGAAACGTCAACCGTTGAAACATTTGATCAGAGCTGGAAAAATCAATTTTTAATTTAATCAATCAGTCAATTCAGGTTTCTACGTTTAGGAGAAATTATGCTGTTTTTTTAGATTAAAACTGATAAAGCTTCTTTGCTTGAAATAGTTAAGATTTAAATTAACTATCATTAAAAAAATTTCAACATACACAAATTTAAAAAAATTTTTCATTTAAAATATTTTTACTTAAAATTAGTTTTAGCATAAATACCTTTCTTCTTCATTAGGATCACTCATGGCAAGTTGGGCAAATCCACAAAAGTACTGGAAGAATTGGAGAACATCTTCGGAAACGTCCTTCATGACATTCATCGTCATTGATGAAGAGAGTAGAGCACTTATTGCGAAAATAACTGCATTGCTCTGGAGACTTGTGTTGTCATCAAAGCTTCCTTGAGTGTCCATTAGAAGAATGCAAATCTCCTTTCCATCTTGGCCCTTGAGAATGAAGGGCTCTGGCCACAAATCAATGCCACTCGTGTCCGCCTTTGCACCCCCTCGCCAATGGAAGACATTCTCCAATTGATCAGGTTTAAACCAATCATTCCTGCGATTACTCCCCTGTCGAAGGTATTGTATGAAGAAGTTCAGCATCAGAGACTTTCCAGTACGAAACATGCCGTTGATGGACATCAGGGCAAAATAACGGTCACCAATTTTTCGGAATATTCTGCCAACAGCAGCGACATCCAGGCAGGGTCGGGAGTCTCGGAATTTTAATATCGGAATGGGGTGCGACATTTTAAATTCAGCTCTAAACTGTAGGGTTAAATATATTTAGCGGAGGTAGAGTTGTACTTTGTAGACTTCAATTGAAACTGAAGAAAAGAAGAGCAACTGAACAACAAGAATTAAATACTGTATGAACTATTTGTAGTTAAAAAGGCTATGTTCATGAAAAGAAAATAATTTCTACACTCAATCATGGGGTTTAAGCAAGGAACAGAATTCACCACAAACAAAACTTGGGCACCATCAAAACACATTAAATCCCATGTCCAGGTCAAGGAAGATGCGAAGATGCAGTAGTAGATTAGAGTTTTTGTTGCCAATTGAAAAAAGAACGAACCCAAACCAGGCTATTTCATCCTAATAATATTTAGAGGATTATTTCTGGCCAGCAAAATCTATTCTCAAAGTTGAAATTGTATATATTTCTAGGAGAATGAATTTATTAGAGATGAAATGAGTCACTCGTCTCATGCGAAGGTAATGAAATAATTAAATTATATTTCTCATGTTACAGATCCACAATCCATAGCAAATTTATGTTTAAAAGTATCTGTACGATGTAAAAATTCAGAGGCGTCGTGTCATACATATTTATGCAAATATGAATTAATCTATTTTATTCTAAAGTGACATGACAAAAACAGAAGATTCATACGTTGGCTTTATAGGATTTCATCAAATCCATCTTGCAAAGTTAATGAAATTGCCCTCTGACCTGACACATAATTGCCATTCACTCAAATTCAAATTTCGTTTGATTGCCTTTCCAGTTTCAAATTTCACAATCTGGTGACATGCAAAGAATAAATCTATTTAATTTATTGACAATGTCTACTTATACTATTAATACTCCCATATAGAGTTACGAGAGGTTATTAGATTATTATGAACTCCTTTACATTTTCAATAAACGTTCAATTCAATAATTTACGTCATTCAAATTCACTCCTATTTTTCCACGGCTTTACATTTTGTAAGGAACTCAATAGAGAAATATCAAATTTAAACTTTTCAACAAAAATTGCAATAATAATAAACCGTTACAACAGGCATAACGAAGGGATGTAAACTGTTGTTTTTGACAACCAAACGGAGGTCAAATTGAAGTTTTTCGTTTAATTTTACATGAGGATTAATGTTTTACTCGACTTGACTTTTGGCCTCTGGTTTTGAGGTCACACGACAAAACTTAGGTCAAATTCGAACTCCCCGTGGAATTTCTCAATTTCTCATAACAATCAACGCTTTCCTCGATTTAATTGCGACCTTTGACTTTATTTGACCTCACTTTACAGGTCAAGCGGTCATCGGACAACAAAACGAAGGTTAGAATCGAACTTCCCGTTGAATTTTCTATAAGAATCAACGGTTAACTGGATTTGACTTTTGACCCCATTTGACCCCACTTTACAGGTCAAGGGGTCATCTGACAACAAAACAAATGTCAGATTCGAACTTGATGTTGAATTTTCTATAAGAATCGAGACTTTTAACGAAAAAAATTTTTTCAGACGGACAGACAGGCAGAGCAAACCCATAAAGGGGTATACACACCTTAATAATGGAGAAAAACATTCCAATTCTTCAACTCAGGGTCCTTAAAATCCACATTGCTTTTATCATGTTGCAAAATGAAAATATGTGTTTCGGAGTGCAGAAATAATCCATCTTTAGATTTTACTTTGCATGAAATTATAAAATCCAGTTGTAGTTCAATCCTTGACTCACGCCGATAAGAAAATGAACTCATCAACCTTTGGTCTGCTCTATGAAATCCCACAAGTTTAAGAAAGAAAAAACGGTATAATTTTTCAGGGAATAACATTTATCCATCCCCATCATGCTTAATTGATTCACATGTCTCTAATCTGCCAATCATTCATACAAGTTCAGGAAATCCCACGTTGAATTGTATGTACTTTCGTTTATTTCAATATATCATAAATATTTTCCCATTTAGTACACTTTGCACCTCCATAACGTTCACTCACTTTAAAAACACAACTAATTAAGTAAAATAAACCATGATGGCAAATAGTGCTAAAAGCATTCCAATTCTTCAACTGTCGGGGTCTCGCATTAATATTGATGTTCCCAACATTCTAAAGATCCTCGACTTGGCTGGAAATCGTCCACTTGTGATTCACTCCATAAATGGAAAGTCTCGACAAGGAAAATCTCTCATGATGAACTTTTTCCTCCAACATCTTCGGAACACTGGTGATTCTAATTCTGAGGAATGGTTCAATCCCTCAGAGTTGCAACAGGATTTCGTTTGGGAGGGAGGAGCGAATAGGATCACTGAGGGCATCAACGCTTGGTCTCAACCCTTCATCAGGACAATCAACGGTAGGGAAGTGGCCATAATTCTTCTGGACACGCAAGGAGCATTCGATGACACGACTTCATTCCAGCAAAATGCCGTAATCTTTGCTGTTTCTGCTCTCTTGTCTTCCACCATGATTTGGAATCAAATGGGGGACATTTCTGAGGACGTCCTTCAGTTCTTCTTGTGTTTTGTTGGATTTGCAACACTGGCATGTGATGACCCTCAAAATTTAGACACGTAATTAAGCTTCATTCATTAAAATAATCAATTATACGTCTTCTTATTTTATAACAATAAATAAATGATAATTTTTACTTCTAGGGAGATGCGTCACTCGTTCCAAAAACTCGTATTTCTTTTGCGAGATTTTGCCTACTCCAGGGAATTTCCTTTTGGGTATCACAGTGACTTTACAAATCAAGATCGAAGCAAAAACTACAAAATGGCGAAATTGAACCCCAACGGAAGTCGAGATCAATCTCTGAATTTCATTCGGCAGCAGATCCATGCGAGCTTTGAAGAAGTTGGGATCTTTGCTCTTCCGAGGCCTGGAGATGACTTGATAGACCACGACAGACTGGACAGTTTAAAAGAAAATTTCAAGTTGCATACAATGGAGTTTGTGGAGTTGATGTTTTCTGAAGGTACTCTGCGGAGGACAAAACATGTTGGGGGCATTGAGGTCACGGGGGAATCTTTCAAGGAATTCGTTAGACAATGGGCACGACATTTTGACAGCACTGATCTCCCTGATCTGAAGGACTTTCTGCAAACCAGCATCGAGATCCAATACACTCTTGCCATTAAGCAGGCGATAGTATTCTATGAAGCGGCGATGAAGAAGGTCATCAATCTCAATAAAAATGGTTTGGGAAATGTAGAACTTCGAGCTGTGCACGACCAGATTGTAAGTGAATTTTGCATTTTTGCACTGAATCTTTTATATCTTTTGATGATTTCTATTTAATTTGTTCTTCAGGTTCTGGAAACTGTAAAGGTGTTTATGAACTTGCGGAAATTAGGTGGCCCTGATCATGTTGAACAGTACAAGAAAGAACTGCTTGAGAATCTGGAAAGGCGGCTGGAATACTTTGAGCAAATTAATCAGGTCAACCTCAACACGGCGTTGCAAGAACAACGATTTCAACAGGAGATGAAGGGGCTAAACAGTCAGATTTTAATGAATCAAAAAATTGTCAAGAATCTGAAAACAAACAGTGAAGCAGACAGGCGTGCTGCTGCCATCGCCATTGAAGAAGCTAAACGCAGAACTCAAGAACTTCTTGATGAAATGGAAAGACAACGTGTGGCAAATGCCGCACAAATTGCACACTTGAATGATGTAATTGCCAAATTAAATAATACTACCCGTAAGCGGTGCTCAATTCTTTAATCCTGATTGACTTTGTGCATGTTTGGTAATCATGTTTAAAACTGTCATTTATTCCGGAAACAATTTCCTGTCGTACAATATTAATATTGCAGAAAACAATTATTTCAGCAAGCAATAAAAATATTTCTATTAGCATTAGATAATACCGATAAAACGGTATAAATGTGTAATTTCATTAAAACATGCATCCATAATAACACAGAATTAAACTTTCCTCGTGTTTCTATTCAATATTTCAATTAATGAATGAATAAATCATTTCATATAATTTTAAACGATTTATTTAATAATTAAACAAGATATTATTCGATTTAACAAGAATTATTTCATTATTATTTCCAGCTGGAAAAATCTTGCATTTGAGAAAGTGTTTCATATTTTTAGAGACATAAAACGATAAAATTCTCAAATATCCTTTTTTGTTGAGTACTACTCAACGGACGGAATAAAATCCTTCCTTGCTGTACTGCTGTACAACATTTCAACAGTCAATACATCTACATCCGGTTAGAAAGAGGAAGAAAAACAGAAACGATTGCAGATTGAAGCATTTTTAGAGAGCGAAATTAAAATATTATGGAAAATAACGAACACATCTCATTTCTCGGACATGATATTTTAAACTTTGAAATGAACTTTAAAGAATTTTTAAACATGGAAAAATTTTTTTTAAATATTTCATTGCACATTCACCAAAGAAATCGCTTCCAAATTCGTTTTATCATGTTGCGAAATGATGAATAAAATTCTAGTAAATTTATTTCAAGGACACAAATTAATGAAATTAATATAGTTTAGATTTAGCATCTGCATGTAGTATTTAATCATTATGTTAATATTTCATTCCAATTATTCAAATAATTACTTTTAAAGAAAGATATGGTATGAAAATACTTATTATGTAAGTAAGAAATAAACTAGTTCATTTACCTTCTTATATTAATTTATTTTTCTCGTCCTTGTTCTTACACTGTTTCACAAAATTAAATAGTGTTGTTGTCAAACTCTTCATTCGATGATTGAAGATAAGTGTTGAGGAATTCGACAATGGTATCTGTATCCCATTTATTGATGGAAAGTGTTTCTTCAACGTTGCTTTTATCATCAAGTAGTTTTATCACTGGCATCTTTAATTTAACAAAGAAATCAGTAAGCAACAATTAGTTATTAACGAGTATAGAAATTAAAAAATATGCATACCTCTCCATTACGAAGTATTTTAACCTCCAAATTTGGAAACTTTGCTGGCTTATCGCTTTTTATGAATGCTGCAATTCAAAACCATACATTTTTTGAAATAATAGTCAACATAAAATTATTATCAAAAGATATGTACTGTTACGAACCTTGAACTTGTGGGAATGCTCCTAATTTACATGCACAAACTTCAAGTCTTGCATTAGGGTACTTTTTGACTCCATCAACAATATTTTGATCCGATTGACAGCACTTTAAACAATTGTCCCTGAAATTAAAATTTATGTTCCAGTTATCACTTACATATAAAATACATATACATACGCATATACTTACATATACACTTAAATATAAAATATGTTAGGTGAAGGTTTTTTTTAATTTCAAATTTACTTGAGAGAATGTAGATTAAACTTTGCAAGAGAAGTGAAAGAAGAGCATTGAAGTGTTTTTGGATTCATCCCAAGCGAAAGACAATCACTGTCAATATCAGTAAAGGATTCTGATCCTAACGTCGTTGTGACATACATCTGAGGAAAGTAAAATATAAAATGTCATTAATTAATAAATTAAATAAAAATGCAATTAGACAGGAAATAATTATGTTTGACGTTAGACAGTGCAACTTTTTCTTTAATTTCATTCAAACGCCTAGTCCTGGAGTTGAACTGTCTAATCTTAGTAATCTTCTAAAATATGTACATTGATTGATTTTTAGAAACCGGATAACTTACGATGATGTAAATGAAGGAAGAAATGAGGGTTGGATTTCGGTTCGCGGACAACCATATTTTTTAACAAATTAAAGTTTTATGAACACCCTTTTGATTTTGACTTTTTGTCAAATCTGGAGTTTTTATTCCCGGCAGCCGTCCGTGTCTTATTTTACACCTGTCATTCATTTAGCCCTACTTTTTATTCTCATACTATTAGTTGCTGTTGAATTTATGAAAGTTTCAAAGTTCATTTTGTATTTTACACAACATTTTTAATATTTCATCTTTTAAAATGAAAAATGAATGTTTGCATCTAAATACCAAAAAATTAAAAGAACATGCATTGCAAGCTCACTAGCTCATATCCCAATCGATGAAATTTCCCATGAAAAATAACATGCTTCAATTTCGAGTCCTTTCGAAAAATTGTTGTATGCATTTAATAGTCACTGTAATAAAATTCTACGATAAGCTGTGTTTAACACGTTCTTTTTTCTGTTTGTTGATCAAATTAGCCCTTTTTCATATTAAGTTTTAAGATGGAATTTCTGAATCAAACAGAGCTAAAGCTAACATCACAATTTCATAATTAATATATAGTTATAGTTCATAAGTATACGTATATAAATGATTTTTTTTGCTATCTGTTGTTGAAATCAACGTTGTGTCTACAAAATTAATCTGTGTAGAAAATCTGGCGAAATTAATTTTGGTACAAATTATTTTGTTAGTTTGTGGTAAAATATTATTTATAATTATTTACTTACCAACAATTAGCATTTTATTTTTCTAGTAAATACAGATGAATGATATTTTGTTTGAGAGTAACTGCGGTAGTACGGCGACATTGAAATCTTACCAAAATTCTGGTCAAATTAAAATTGCACAGTTAATTTATTGTTAATATTTCAATCCATATTTAGACAGGTGATAGATTTTAACAAAACGTGTTATGGAGATATTTGTCTTGCCATGCATATGTTACCAAATTCAGTTATATAAGTAATTATAACCTTGGTTCAATGTCTTTATTCCGCCGTAGTCCAGACTTTGAACCTTTGAATCTTTTGTTTAAAATCCAACTACTCAAATATGAAGGAGTATAAAATAGACGCCTGCCAGCAACTTGGTATCAATCATCCATTTAGACTTGTAAAGGTTTGTGGAATACTTTCTTGAAACTCAACCATGAAGTTAGCAATTGCCCTTTGTTGCATTTTTGCAACCAGCGCCTTGGCAGGAACCACAAGACTTGGTTTCAGTTTGGGAGGTTTAGGATTTGGCGCAGGTGCCGGAGCTGGGGGTGGTGCTGGTGCAGGAGCTGGAGCAGGCGGCGCAGGAGCTGGAGCAGGCGGCGCAGGAGCTGGAGC
>JAQFZB010000579.1:0-12591 GCA_034695165.1 Desoria trispinata | reverse complement strand
AATTGAATTATTATTAAGGTCGTTAAATCTGGTTAGTTTATCGAGTTAAATTATCTATGCAATATTTTTGTTGAATGCCAAAATGTAAAAATAGAAAATGGAAATCAATGTTGAGGGATAATTTGCAAATCTCAAGAAAACCAAATGAAATGCACCAGCATAGAACAAGATATTGGTCAAAGCCATGACATTTCTTATCTCAAGTTGGCTCTTGGTTCATTCCTTCTTAATTCATTCCACTTTCGTTTCCGATCAAATTAACAGTTTGCCAAATCAATAGTTTATGTTGATAACGGATTTTAAGAGTCATTTTAATTAAATTAACAACATTTTATTATCTTTCTATTTCTTCCATTTGAATCAGTAATTTACATTATTACTATGTGCATATGCTATATTCTAGCTCAAGAGACAGGGGATATAAAATCCTTGTTTAATTTACTGTATTTATGCATAATGCATATACAGACATAATAAGCAGAATAGTTGAGCTGAAGATCTTCTGAGCCAGTTTTCCAGTCTCTTCTGAACTATGCATGATGCGATGACTCTCTCATTTAATTTCAGAGAGCATTGTCGAAGATTACAATGAAACAGAATGTATAATAGAATTAAAATTTAACAATAAACTTGAGAAACACAATTCCTTCTTTCAACTTTGAATAAGATACGACATCCCAGACGGAGATGAAGGAGTTGAGAATTGAGAATAGTAATCACAAAGAAAAATAGACGAATCATTTTATTTTGTCGAACAGATGAATTAAATATATATCTTAAATCTTTATTATTGTGAGACTCCCTGGTGTCGTTGAACATAATGAAAGACATTTTTTACTCTTTCAAAGATTCTAAGGAAATTTAAGTTTTTCTTACATTAAAGTGACAGAAAACGTGAAGTTTTTTGAGAAGTTTTAATCCAGGAGCAGTATATTAGTGGAAAAGGAAAATATGGTAAAGAAAATCCCATCAAAGGGAAATTATGTTTGTGTGGGACTCGAGATTTTAATTTTACTCCTAATTTTCCAATTAACCCCTTGCCTCTAAATCAAATTGTTTATAAAACATTGAAAACAACTGCACACTTGAGAGGACTTTAGCATTTTTCTGGCATGGTTGAGCATGTCAAACGAACTTCACTAGCAACCCAAAAACCAAACCCTCGGCAGGATATAATTACGACAAAAAAATATAAAAGAAAAAGCAAAACCAGATCTTTTTGAAAACAAAGGAATCAGCAGCAGCAGCATACTCGCAGATTCACATGAAACACCTTTCGTTTCTAAATATTATTACATAATGATAAGAATGCCTCGTGTTTACAAAAAAATACCATCCACACCTGTCCAGCTCTTGTACTTTCTAAAACAAAGCATTGTCTCTACATTTTAAATAGCTCAAGTTATAAGCTCTCGTTTAAAATTTTATGACCAAGTTCAAAGTACACACCCTGGACTCCATCACAATTCTTAAATCGTTTGTGACCTTTCTTTTGCCTTTTAAAATTCGTGTATTTGTTTTAAGAGAATATATGTAATTCCATTGATTCGTAAAGTAATGGAAGCAACATGTGGATGGCTACGTAATGTATAATTTAACGTGGGCGTTGTAATTAATTAACTAAGCTACTTACAACGGAAATCCTATTATTCTTTTCAACAAATTTACTACTATAATGTTAAAGTAGAGGGGACAGGTGAAGCATTTCCATTGTTTCATCGTAGTATTCCTAGTTTACTCTGTTTGATCAGAAAGACTTTGATTTTACACTTGGAAACTGTAATTTCTACTCACGTTATTGTTGCACTACTGTACATACTATTTACACACGCTTCGATGAGAATTTCACAGCCGAATTGCATAAGGAAATTAAAAATTGAGGTATTGCTAGACCAACAATTAGAGCATTTCATTATACTACTACTAATGTCATTGCTAACAAAACTATGATTAACAGTCCTAATCACTATTTAACATCTTTTGTATGGCATTTAACAGTTTATAAAATCTAGGCTTATGCTTCATTTGAAAGGTTAATGGCATAATAATAGAATTGGTTTTATTTTGGCACTAAAGAGCCAATTAATTCTTCAGTAAAAATCTCTACTAGCATAAATAGAACAAGCCAGATACAGCATATATATATAATATTTGCATTATAAAATTACTTCAACACTTAAGCAAAGGGTTAATTGTTTTTTTTATTCATGCCTTGGGATTTGTTGTTGGCATTTCCTCGGTATATTAATAGAAACAGAATTTATACTGAATTTAAAGTCGTAAAAAGTAGTAGAAATAAATTTTATTTCGGAAATGAAACAAATTTATTCAGCAATTATGTGGACTTTCACCGGAATCAGAATAAGTAATTTGAAATACATACGAAGAATCAAAATCCCAAACCAAGGAAGAGAAAATTGGAAATCTCTTTTCGCATTCTCCTTTGAAATATGCTCAAGTGAATTCTGGAAACTACTATATTGCGTTGTCGTTCCAGAGTAAAATGATTGCTATCTGTATTGTGGTCCTTTTATTTTGAGACGCAGTTGTGTCTTTTTAGCAAAGACTTATTCTCGCCAAGTTAAGCCAAGATTATCGAGAAACCAGGATAAATTTCTTGTTTTTGAAGGAACGCAACAAAATAAGATCATTAATAATATAGCAAATAGCTTTCTTCCACGATTTGTACTCATATCCGGTGGCGTTTTAGGTCAGCTTACCATTCCTTTCATCTCTTATCGTTAGAAATTAGTTGCACGTTATACATCGTGTGCTCACCTCTCACTGATAAAGGTAATCTATTTACACGTTCATGTCCGGACATTACATCTCAAGAGTCAGAACGTCAACGTCAACTCCAGCCTTATAGAATTTTTAAAGCAGTTTTCCATTTTACTATCTGAATTGATTTAGTTGTCACCTTCATGTTTAAAGTAGACTATCAAATCAATCAATCTACTTGTAAAGTATTCATACGCCTAATTAAAAAATTTCCTATTTAGGATTTTAAATGCATTGCATTCTGGAAAATCCTGCCGTACAACAGTTAAAACTGCTAGATGAAAACAATTTAAATGTGGCATGAAATGAAATCGAAAAAAGGGAAATTAGATGAAAAAAGCAGAGCAAAATGTTTCAATTTCCATGAAGAATAACAATAACACTAATGTGTAACATGTCCAACGAACCATGTTTGGTTAGCCCATCATGTCGGTACTTCACCCTTGGCATGAACATGATGATGATGATGGTAAACCAAGAATTGACGATGAAACCTTGTTTTCTTCTTCGGATGGAAGTTGAGTTAATTGTAATAACCTGCTTGAACGGATGTGATGTTCCAGAAGGCAGATGTGATTCCATCCGGCTGGCTAATAGATATCTACACTTGAATACAGTAAAATTCTCTCCTCTGATCCGTTTCCTTTCTTTTCACTGCCCTCCACACGGCATTTATTAACAAAGGGCAAAAAATTACCTGTATGTTTCTATACTATCATTTTGTGGTACTTGACCTCCTCCTTGCTTTAAAATTTAAAGTTCCAACGCGTGCTCTTTCATAGGATTTGTAATCTTTCTTAATCTTTAAATATCCTTCTTATCTGCCAACAGTTGGTAGAAAAGGAAAAATAAGCAAGGGATAGACAGATGCGTTGGGAATTTGTGGTCGACCTTAATATTATGTGCTATGAATTTAAATAGCTGCCCGGAAAATGGTTCATATAAAATCATTTTCACATTGACCGCATGTTAGTGATATTACATGTGTTCAAGTTCCTATGAAATTGAACTCAATGATTAGAATTAACGTAATTTAATTGAATATGAATTTCACTAATTTCCCATAATTAATTATTTCCTTTTATTATAATTTAATATGATCTATATAATATGTAATATGTAATATCTAAGTGATTCTCCTAACAATTGCTTGAAGGATAAATTCCATATTTCTTTGAAGAATTCGATATTATTGTCCCCATTATTACTGGATTCTACGAATGTAGCTAACAAGTCCAATTAAGTCCAGGGACAGAAGAGACTGAACAAAGCGGCCATTTTATAGCTTAGAGAATAACAGAATAGCAATTTATATTATTGCATTCTTTGACTAACGCTCGTGTAACATATGTAATATAGTGAAAATTGTTGTTTTCTTCCAACTTACTATTTGGAGAAGATTGAAGATTGAATTTCCCCAAGCAATGTCAAATGCCAAGGCAAAGGTCACCTATAAATCTCATAGTAGAATTATTTGATTGGGAATTTGATATGGTTGTTCCATAAAAGCTATTATAATTATTTTTTATTTCATAAGCATGTCAAATTAGAGTTGATGAGAAGGACTGTTGAAATGCGAGAGTAAAAGATGAAAGCTTTCACTCCACTATGGCTATTTGACTATGACTTGTTGTCAGATGTAATAATAAGTACAGACAAGAGTTGAACTTGACTAGATAACACCATAAAGTCTGACTGAAGGAAGGCTCTCATAAAGTTTCTCTTCCTCCAGAATAGCAATTTGCAAATTCTAAAATAATACTCCTAATCAAATTAACGTACTCCTCGTCATTGCATTTACTACAGCTAAATTTCTCCAATCATGGAGTCTGTAGGCTATTTTTGTACGAGAAATATTAATTAATTCCCAAAGTTCAACTTAAAGTTAAGCTTCAATTCCAATGCCTATATCTATGAGTATTTTTAATACTCGAAGACAATTTTTAGTTTAGTACCTGATAACAAATAAAAATAATAAGGAATATACCAAATAGGAATTTTGTAAGCTGACTGTTATTATATCGCATGTTATGTCAAAATACAGTAATGCCAAATCAACAATAAAAAAACTAGTGTGCATGTTGCACTTTGTGGAAGTGGTGATTTATAAAATAATGATCAATACGACTAGCAGTACATTGGCAGAAAATGTCAAGAAAATATTTTCCTTTACACCATCACGCAGTGTAGAAAAAAAGAATCGCATGATGTACTGTCTCGCTCTCCCTCTATTTCTAGGAGAATGTTTGACTTGACGTAATAACAAAATAGGAAAAGACATTTTAGCATGAAAATCTGCCAAAATTACATTTAAAGAACTGCATGCAACATTTACGTTAACTCTCAAAGTCAATGTCCAATTCAATCAGTTGGAAGTCAAAGTGGAGGTCAATCAAATCAGAATTCACCAACCCATGGAACAATACCACTACAATTCATTCAGTTCAAAAACATTCTTTCCAAGTTGAACAATTTTCAGTATTTCAATATTATGCCAATGGCAATCTATCAGAAAAGGAAATATCCCATATGTATTTTATATTACGGTATAATAGTTGTGTACAATATATGGTATTACAAAAATACAAGTTCCCGTTATGGTCATTCATTACCCTGGACTGGACTGGATAAACAAATTATTTTCTTACTAATAATATCCAGTAAAAGTAGCCGTTTCCTGGAATTTCACTACTCTCGTCATGTGTTTGCCAATATTATTATACGAGTACATAGCAATTCAAGCCAATCCAACCCACCTGTGTAATATACCTATTACTACAGTAAATTCTGAAACAACTGACGTCATAAATTTTCCTAACAGTCCGGAATTGATGAAAGGAAAGTAAATACTACGACTGGAATAACTCTACATTTACTTAACTTTCAAAAGATATATAAATCCATTTTATGCATTGAAAATAACTACTCTATCTGGGTACATTGGTACATATCGAACTTCAATGGAATCCCTGAAAATTGATACTGCATGCTTCTTCATCTGCTCTGTTGCTCCCTGTATAGAAGTTCCTAAGAGTTCTGCACGAGAAAGTCCTTTTTCAAAAGAGAAAAGTACTTTTTCCATTCAACGAGTATGACAACATGCGAAATCTTGAATAGTTGAATTGAATTCTCCTTTGAACATGCCAAAATGTCACATCAGATTCACATCTCAAATTCACAACTTTCAGTCGTAAAAAAACGCTTTCATGATGAGACATCAAGAAAGAATACCGTATTTCCGTGTCTCTTAATATTCTTTCCTATTATTTGTTGCGCATTACAATAGAGAAGAATGTAACAATGCCCTATTTCCTCTTGCAAATCGAAATATGGTGCAGTCCACCAAAGTCTAATTTCAATTTCGTGTCCAACTGCAATATGCATGGATCAATTGGTTGAGAGTGGAAAGGGAACAAATTTACCAGAAGATGATTCCTCCTCCAACCAAAGAACAAGGAAAAGGATTATGATTAGAACACGGGAGCAGTTGAATGTTGTCTTTTGTCTTTTTCATTTCATTCGCAATATCTTTAGAAAGTAAAGAAACATTTTCAATTACTTCGATGATTATTGTCTCATTGGAACATTGAAAGATGAGTGTTGTTAAAAGTACATTCGCAAAAATGGTTTAGGAAATGTTAAACTATGATTTTGAAGCCCTGTATTTTTACTTGAATTCGTGGCAGTTGGTTTGCAATGTGAAATACCAAATATCCCATAAAGAGAGTATTACATATTACATATAGTACTCTTTTCACATAGCGTGATAGTCATGATGGCACGACATACAATCGGCTCAGCTCTCAACCCAGATCTTCATCTATTTCCTAAATAATTGCTTAGCCTTAACAATTCAATTGAATCCTATTGACTGCTGCTTCTAGCCACCATAAGCCAAAGCCCGTGGTTTTAACATTCTCTCACTACTCTACATTCATAATGTATGGAATGCACGAAGCACTTTGTACGAGGAAGCAATAATGCAAACCGAAAATACTGTAAATATCCTAAAGTATTATAATGGTCTTATGGTCTTCTACCTTCAGTATTTCCTGAAGGTGACACACAGATAAACTCACATCTCCCCCTAATCTCTTTTTAGGGAATGTGAAAGTGAAGTAGAGTGAAAGTGTATTTGCTAAGGACCCACTGAATTTAACTATCAGCTTTCTCCAACCGAAAACTAATACTTTTATAGTATATCAGTATATGTGATGTGCTTATGGGGGTGGAAGGGAGACATACAGTCAGTACAATGTGACAACAAAAAGCCAGGATACTCTTATTTCCGACAGAGTGTCATGTTATCTTGAGAATGTTTTCTGATCTGTCTGAAACCTTTTTTTAAATTGGTAACATTTTCCCCTATTACTTAAAGTCAACCAGAGAACTGGACTCTTGTCCTTTGGTTTTCTTCTACTCTATTCATAATGTGCAGTTGGCATTATAATTTCACGAGCCAAGGTTGGGAAAACCCATCCATTTCAGAAAACAAACCAAAAGAGACTGAAGGCTTATTGAATATTGTATGAAGAACACTTATGCGCTCAGTAAGACAGTACTATAAACAAAATATTAGAAGAGGATTCTATATCATAGAAGTATAGAGCCTTGTGTAAGAATTCTATAGCAGAGAGAAAGGCAAAGTAGGTGAAAGCACTACAGGATGTATATGAAATGAAGGATGGTTCGCCCTATTGATTTTTGATAAGACTCATGCGTTAGATTTTGCCCACTCAAATCCCACAGTTGTATATATACCATACCTTTCACCATATATAGTCATGTTATATAGCTGAATTGTCTCTATAGTCTGTCCATCTGTCCTTAGTACTTATGCTGTGCGAGAATAAAAGAGTCTACACCTTTTCACTAAGTACAGAAATAGTAGTAGGGATATTTCTCATGCTCTCTAGACAAAATAAGAGTAGGAATGCTGATGGCATATAGTATAACTGCTGCTGCACTTTCTCCAAACTTATCACAAACGATTGTAACTCAGAGCGAACATGTCAAGCTCAGTCAAAGTGAAAGTTACAGAAATACACATAAGAGAAAGTACTTTTATCAATCCTTCTTCTTCTTCTTCTTCTGATTGTCATTTCATTCCCATTGTGAAAGTTAAAGAGCTAGGTTGACTTTGACCTATAAGAAGATTGAAAACATTTAAAAATAGATTCCCTCCCTCTTGTGCTGAATGAAATTGAAAACCAAAAAAGTAGTTTTCATTTAAAAAAAGATCAATCAGAAATATATTATTTTCACTAGAACACTATTATATCAGAGTATGTCATGAAAGAGTGGAAAATGTTCAATGACAAATTTTACTATTAAAATAGATTAATCCAAAGGTTAGAATGTGAGATTGGGATTGACGTGTGTAGTACGTGTACATTTCCTTTACATATACTAAATACATGTGGTGAATTGAATTTACGTGTCCAATGTGTGGCAGTGGAAGTGATATCTTTAATTTCAATGTATTATAATACCTTTCCTCCTTATCGGAGGGGCAAACATGTAAATGATTTTAATTGATACTTTCTCTATTGATCTAATTATTATGTAATGTATTTTTTATTTTTGAGTGATTATTTTTAAATAGATTTCTTTTATTTGTTTAATAGGCCAATCAGAAGAAACCATCTGCGGCAATTGTTAACGGGATTAACAACAACAATAACAATAAAGAGGATTCATCTACGTCTCCAATTACAACAAATGGAAGCAACACACTGAGCAATTCCACTGTTGCTAATTACTCATGCAAGACACAAGATAGTGATATAACGTGGCCTTTGACCCCCGAGGGTGAGTGTAATTATATAAGCTTATTAGCTATTGTTGAAAAGTACAGGTGAAAGCAAAAAATGTGCAAAGATTGCTTTTTACAAGTTTCGTAGTATTTTTATGTCCTCTGGCTGTTGGTTGTTTGAAATTGAAATTTTGACTAAAAGAAAGCAATCTTTTGTTCTTTTCATCTATATTCTACATATATACGTACTTACGTATTGTACTACAGAGAAAAAGGACAAAGAGTTATAATTTATTCATTGGTTTCCTGATTTTTCTTCTTTTTGTTTTTGTACACAGAGTCTGTTGGATATTTCTCATCACGTCTCACCTCATGGGAATTACAAGAAGTCAGCAAATACCCCCAGATTTGGTACCTTGGACAAGATGCTGTGAGAAAAATCAACGGAGATAAAACAAACCCATTGAATTGTGGTTTCGATGATGAAAATGGGAATTATCATAAAGGTTTGTTTTTATTCTTAATACTGTACAAGTATATTCTTCTATTACAGTCCCATTGTACAATTTAATGAGTTTTCAACTGAAAATAGAGAATTTGAGATTTGCATTCTAATAAAAATATCTACTCATCCGTACCGTACATATAAATACAAGAGAGTCCTAGTCTCAAGTTTATTTTTCGTAGAATCAAAGCTAATTTTATCTACTAAAGATTATTTTCTTGGAAATTATTCCTCTTAAAATGAAGGGAATGGAGCGGAAGAGTGCATTGTTTATCGAAAACACTTTCTCCATTAAAGTTTTCTCATATAGCAGTAAGTAATGTAATGAAAGCGTGGAAAACTTTTCTACGATGTTTTATGTCATTTGTGCTATGCTCCAATTCTTCGTTCCGAACTCAATATGTCAAATTGCATCTACCTCCTGTTGACTTTATCAAAACCTATGAAAAAAGTTTCGAGAATAATATCAGTATATTCCTTGAAGGATAAAAACAACAAATAATGCGATGAATTATTTGATAACCCCATTAACCTTATTTCGTTGTACCCCAGTCTGGATACTTCAGTCAGACAACATGTGACCTCTCCTCATATAACATTTTAACCTTTTTTGACGTATTTCCTAAAGAAAATGACAAAAGGGGATAATGAGGACACTGGGGAATCAGACGTTCTGTTTCTATTTTTTTCAAGACCTTGGAACTTTCCACTGTTCTACTGTCCTTGTTGTTTAATAATCTGTTATTAGGAATATGTTTCATAATGTACTTTTGTATTTCATAAGGATTTCAAGTGTATGATATTGTTGTGATAAGTTGACAAACTTTCAATTGCAATTCTAGTCTCTGTATATGTAGTTGAAGTTTGTTTTCTTTGTCCTTGAGTTATAATTTCTCTGAGTTCATTCAGCGTCTTCTTATCGATTCACTTTAGTTGTCAATCTCCCTTTCTCTTGCTATGTTGCAAATAACGAGAAATTCACAGAATCCCAAATTCTCAAAAACAATGACGTCCTCCTACTTTCCGTTCTGATTCCGATATTTGTCCTTTCGTTGGATCTCCATTAGCCAACCAGTTGTCATTGTCATTTTGTTATACACAGAATTTTGATACTTGCTGTGTTGGTTATGGGCTTTCTCCTAAAAGTCATTATATTCCTATACACTGAAAATTAATTGAGTTTTCAATGGAGTAGTGAAAGTAGTTGGAATTACTATAGTATATAAATGGATACTTTGTATTGTTGATGACTATATAATAACTCTGAAAATTGAGGAAATTGTTAAACATAACATGTTATTGCAGCTGTAATTGTGTGGTAGTGGTATAGGTTAGGGTTATGGATGAGAATTAATTTTGCTTGTGGAATAATATATATAATACGCTCCATTAATGATAAGAGAAAGTAAAGCGTAATGATAATGTAATGGCATTATTAGAAGACAGAAGTCATGAGATGAAATGTTGTTTGGTGATGATGATGATGATGATAACGCCTCCATGCAGCTTCCTTGAGAGATTTATTAGTTGTATGCCTATGGAAAAGTAAGCTTACCATGGGTAAATTTATCTGGTAGGAGAAACACTTCAGAAGGTGAAAGGATTTTGGTCTTCCTGTCTGCCTAGTAAGTAGAATAAAGTATTCTACGAATTTTGTGAAGTGCTAGAGAGCATTTAGTAGTAGTGAAACATAGAATAGTAAAATGTAGGCCAAAGACGACGAGATTCACTGAAAGTTTTACAAGCCTTGTCCATTATACTTTATCTGGGGGGAAAAGTCTGTGTACCTTTGATTGATTTCCTTCTCATCTCAGCCAAATTGCAATAAAGTCCTTTCAGGGAATATTCCAAAAACAACAAGATGAAATAAGCTTGTATAAAATATTTATTCACAGGGACATAGACATAGTAAAACCCTAGAGGCTGTTAAATTAAGAGTGAACATTTGAGGTCCTTTGAAACGCTCATGAAATTGCGATAACGTCGTCCATCATCATACAATTCATCCCGTCACTTTCGATGTTGCGATTCTAAGCAAAATGTCAAATGCTAATAAGTAATTGGAATTGGGAATATATTTGCACAGACAGAAACAGAAATCAGGGTCCAATGCTCCAGGAGTTTTCTAATCCATTTCCCAATAATGGAACAATCTATGTTGTTGAAGCTGGAAGCTGGAGTGAAATCACAAATCACTAGAAATCTCAATTATCTGCATCTCTGCAGCTCTAGATAGGATTAGGCAATTGCTATTGGGAAACGAATTTTATAAGGTTGTATAGGATGCAAGTTGATTTAATCATGTTATATGTTCAGTTGAGTTATGAGGTCCTAATTGGATTAAATTTGCACTGTCACAACGCCTCCTGGTAATCTTGAAGTATATTTTTTTAACATATTGAGCTTCTTCAATAAAAGATATATCAGAAGAACTGCGTTTTAGCCAACATTTTAGCCAATGTTTAACGAGTTTAATGTTATTCACTGCAATCTAATAAAAAAAATTAATCAAAAAGCATTTTTTCATGAGAAATGTACGACGAATGAGGAATGGAAGTTAATTAATTAGGACATTAAAAGAAAAATAAGGTAGTTTGGCATTAGCATAGCGGAAAACGACTTATAAAGTGTGTTTTATTTTGATAATTGCAGTTACCAGAGACCATTTAGCCTACCGATACGAGATCCTAGAAGGTATGAGTTTTTTTTTATAAATGTTAAGGTGTTTTTACCCTTATATTATGTCATTAAGTAGTAGAAACGAAGCACTTTTGACCACTTAATTAAAAAAAATATTGATTTTTTCAGTTATCGGTAAAGGCTCATTTGGACAGGTTATACGAGCCACTGACCACAAAACGCAGAGTCAAGTCGCAATCAAAATAATCCGAAACAAGAAACGATTCCACGCCCAAGCTCTTGTCGAAGTGAAGATACTTGAGCACTTACGAAAAAGGGACCATGATAACACCGTAAGAAATATTTTATATGTATAAGACATAAGAAAAGGTGACTGTAACACTTTAAGAAACTCTTGAACATAATTTTAACGAAGGTAATTCGGATGTACTCTTCGTTCTACTTCCGGAATCATTTGTGTATCGTCTTTGAACTGATGTCACTCAACCTCTATGAGCTCATAAGGCGCAACCATTACCACGGATTTAGCACAGGACTCATTAGGAAGTTTGCCGTCTCTTTACTTAAGTGTCTGGCACTTTTGAAGAAGGAAAATATCATCCATTGCGATCTTAAACCGGTAAGAATAATAAATTGCAAAAGTTTTTGACCTGGTGCCCTCTGCTCTCCATATTTGCAGAATATGTTAGACTGCTGTCTTCTTTATAAAATAATATCAATTTGTCTCCCGTCCTTCAGACTATGAAAATGAAACTCCATGAATAATTGGTAATGATAATAGTATGATTATAGAATCACGAAAAATCTTATAAATTAGGTAAAATCTAAAAATAACTTGTTTACCAAAACCTTGTACATAGGTATATGTATAAATAGTATATAAAGGTCATAAATGTCAGTCAGTGGAATA